>JBBPCZ010000007.1:2178239-2181683 GCA_037974445.1 Brycinus macrolepidotus
AAACACAACCATGTAACATGTTCTGCTTTGGTCTGGACCAAGGAAACCAACTATAAACGCATTTTAATTTCTTCTTTACATCATAAAAGTCACCAGCGACTAATCGCTGTGCACTAAATCCACAAATTCCAATTTTCGTATGCACCCTCTTCAGGCGAATTACTCTAAATAATTCCGTTTCCCCTCTCGCATTTTTTCTTCTCCAGTCCTCTTCCCTTTCTTTCCCAGTGCCGACTGGGTCTCCTTGAAACGCAGCCTTAAAAGGTGTCTCTTTAATTACTGTAGTCATTTGCACCTGTTGTCATGTGGCGGCTCTCCTGCTGCCTCTCTCTCTCTCTCTCTCTTCCCCCCAGTGTTTCACTGCGCAGTCAACAGCTGTCTCTCCACTCAAATCGTCAGAGAATTCCCTTTTACGCAACACACACACACACACACACACACACACACAGTCTTCATACTGACACCGTAACACAAAAACACACACACACTGAAACACAAACAAAAGAGCAGCACTGGGACCTGAGCCCTACTTTCTATGAGTCCCCCTAATCCTCGTATGTTTGAAGGTTTAGTCTTAACCTTTGCCTGGATAACACGGAAACCTGGGGGGTACGGCAAGGGATGAGGGAGAGATAGAGAGAGAGACAGAGGAAGAGAGAGAGACAGAGAGAGAGCGAGAGAGACAGAGAGAGAGAGAGATAGTGAGAGAAACAGAGGGGAAGAGAGAGAGAGAGAGAGAGAGAGAGAGAAGGAAGGGCCAGAAAAAACTGACATTCAGTCTGTGCACTATGGCTCACTAGTGGAATAGTGATTAGCTACTCAGTATTCCAGTCACATCGGCTCTACTATCAATGAGAGAGTGAGAGAGAGAGAGAGAGAATGGGAGGGGAAGGGAGGAAAAGAGGAGGGGAAAAGCACAGAGGGAGAAGCAAGGTGAACGAAACAGGAGAAGATGCGCATGTGAAAGACAGTGAGAAAGAGATAAAGAGAGACAGAGAGAGAGAGCGAGAGAGAGAGAGAGAGAGAGAGAGAAACGGGGCAAGAGAGAGATGGAGGAAAGGAAGGAGAAAAAGAAGAGACAGAGAGAAAGATGTGAAGGAAACAAGAAAGAGAAAATGAGTTAGAGAAAAAGAGTGAGCAAGAGAGTGAGAGAGAGGAAAAGGAGAAAAAAAGGGAATGAGGGAAAAAGATGAGAAAGAGAGAGTTATGGAGTAAGACAGAGGGGAAAAGAAGGAGAAAAAAGAAAGATGGGAAGAAAGAGAGAGAGGATGAGAGAAAGAATGAAAACAAGATAACAAGGATGGAGAAAAAGAAGAAAGAGAAAGAATGGTAAAAAACATAACAAGGGAGATAGATGGATGATATGATAAAGAAAGAGAGGAGAGAGAAAGAGTGATGGTGAATATAGGAGAGAAAGAGAGGGAGAGGAAAAAGAAACACAATGAGAGCAAAAGAGCACACACAGCACAGAGAAGAAAAGACGAGAGGGAGAAACAGGGAACGAGGGAGAAAAGAGAAAGAGAGGGAGAGAGAAGAAGAATGAGAAAGAGAGAAAGAAACAGTAAGAGATAAAAAGGATGGAGAAAGAGAAACTAGAGGAAGAGACGGAGAAAAAGGAAGATAATGAGAGAGAGAGAGAGAGAGAGAGAGAGAGAGAGGGAGAGAGAGATGGTGAACATGGGCAGACAAGCGTAGCAAAACCATCAACAGGACTCAGGTTTCTGGGTATACACACACACACACACACACACACACACACACACACGAGCATTTGTGCAATGCACACAATCATCACACGTTCCATTAGTGTTCAAGGATAAACATGACGGCTCTATCAGCACCCACCGTCTCATTCATCACACTCACACACACACGGCGAAGGACGTCAAACCCACCTAATAACAATGATGTTACACCCACACCCACACACACACTCACACACCACTCAGCACTACCTGCAAGCATAACACACGTTCAAGCAACGAAAAACACTGCAGCACACACATGCTCTATCTGCCTCTCTCTCACACACACACACACACGCGCGCGCACACACACACACACACACACACACACTCACACTGCAGCATGGATCTAGCACACACATCTACACACACAGGCAGCACACAAGGGTAACACTTTGTCAAAGTCACAGCAGGTACAGCCACCTCAGCACACAGAGATGCCGGGGGATAGAGAGAGAGAGAGAGAGAGAGAGAGAGACAGAGAGAGAGAGACAGAGAGAGAGAGAGAAAAAAAATGGACAAAAGTACATCAGTAAGGAGATCCGGGTCTGAGCTGTTTTTCTATTAATTGACCACAAATCTAAAATATACATACGAACTCTTATAATGCCATGATACTCTGAACTAAGAGAAGTGTATGTATACACACACACAAACACACACACGTGTCAGTGTCCAAATATTTCAGTGGATTTAGAAGCTTGAGGGGTTGATTTTTTAGTACCGGCTTTAGATTTGTGTTTACCACACAGCAAATCAAACCCAGTTCATAACAAGAGAGTAGGAAACACTTAAATACCTCTAATCAGTTCCATCTCCATTAGAAAATACAGTTTTTTCACTCCTTACCTTTTCGTTTAGATCTTCAGAGTCGTTGTCAGGAATCCCAAAAGTTCTGCGGTCTCTCTCTGGCCAGAACTCCCCAAACTGTGGCTCCTCAACTTCACCTTTAAAAGAGCACCATTCTGACACTCTGTTCAGCCTGCTGGGAGACACACTGGCAGAGCTGGGCTGCTAAACACCAGTAACTCCACCAGTGGATGAAGTTACATTCACACCTGGGGAAAGTTCTAGATGCTGCACGAGTTTACAAGGTGAGACATTTAACACCACCTTTCACTTTTGCACTGTTGCCTAAACCTGGCAACTAATGTTAAATAAAAAAAAAAAACACACACACACACACCAGGTGCAGTAAATACAGCAAAAATGCAGTAAAAGCACCTCCCTGCTCTTTCCCAGGCGTTAGCATGAATGCCAACACGCTCCTGCTCAGCAGTTAAAGTTTCAGAGTGTAATAAAATAACCTCACACTCCTTTGATTAGTGTTTACAGCAAAAACAACAACTTTACACCTGGCTTAGCGCTAGCCAGGTGGCTAAATTCACCAAAAACCTTCACCTCGACCAAATAAAGAGAGCTGTCTTTAATTAAAGTCACTCAAAAGACATTCTACTGTAATAATCTTATAACATGGTGTTAATTACAGCTCACGACAAAGCAAAAAAAAAGTAATAATAAATAAAAACGATAAGTATTTTCCTTTACCTGAGGCAGAGGGAGCGACCAGCTTCTGCACTGGTCCGTTAAGTTTCCGTTAAATTTTGAATTTGAATTTGCACGCGGACACAACTAAAGCAAGTTCAAGCACTCTCTCTCTCTCTCTCTCTCTCTCTCTCTCTATCTATATATATATATA
>JBBPCZ010000007.1:2197581-2218709 GCA_037974445.1 Brycinus macrolepidotus
ACACACACACACACACACACACACACACACACACACACACACACACACACACACACACACACACACACACACAGCTGCTTATCTGGTGGAAGAGAAAAGGATGGAGACGGGACATAAAAACATAAACATACACCTCACGCCTCTTATCTGGAAGGGGGGAGGGGGAGGGGGAGAGAGAGAAAAAGAGAGAGCGAGCGAGAGGAGAGAGAGAGAGAGAAACATTAACATACTGCTCTCTCGTCCTTATCTGTGGAGCCGAGGAGAAAGAGAATAAAACGCTTACAAATAAACAGGCGAGAAGCGTCCAGCAGATCAGACTCACAGCCAGACTGTGAGTCAGCCCACACGACCTTTCCAGCCCTCAGCACACACTGCCTTCACTCACACCAATTAACTCCTCACACACACAGCAGAGTGTTTGGTATTAGGCTGATTAGAAAGTGACTGATCAGCAGCTGATCTTATCAATAGACGTAGTTAATCAATGCGACCTCTGACCCCATCACTTCATTTCTGCCAGAGTCTTAATCAATAAGGGTACATTCATCTACTGATATCATGGATGTGTGCATGTGTGTGTGAGAGAGAGAGAGTGAGCGAGCGAGACAGAGAGAGGGGTAAACACCATAATAATGTTGAGTATGACAGCGTAAGACAGTGGTGTGTGCGTTGTGATCAGACTGTGTTCAGCTCATTATTTGAGAAGGGTCCGGTGTGAAGATGGCCTCTGACCTTGGTGTACGAGCGCGTGCAGGTCGAGCTCTTTCCGCCGCTTAAACGCTTCCCCACACACATTACAGGGAAAAGGGTGGCTGGTGTGCAGGAGTCTAGAATGGAAAGAAGGAAAATGCAAATTAAAGGAACAATGTGGGGGAAAAAAGAAATCTAATTTGCACAATTTTCGACTCACTCTGGGTGCAGTCGATCCGTCAAGGCGTGTTCAGAGTCCTAATCTTGCTTCTTCAGTTTAGAACTGGAGCTTTGAGGCTAATTTTGCTAGAAGTCAATGGTCACCAAAATCTTTTCCATAAATACACCCCCAAAACTCCTCTCAACCCACTTAAACCACATCCAGACCTTCATGGAATAACAAGACTTACTTACAACGCAAGTTGACAGTTTTCTGTTTAGACAACAGGGTCTGTTTTCACAATCCACCACAAGAGTTGAATTGTGAATTGATGGAGGAATTTGATTCAAGGACAGTCCTCCTTCCTACTTCTTTGTGAACACCGAATAGCAATGAAGTTTTATTCATTTGTAGAGCTCACAGTGAGTCATACTGAGTCCTAAACCACATCCACAAGTCTGCTCCACATTAATGAAGAGCCGGATGCAGTTTAAGTGGGTTGAAAGAAGTTTGGGCGAATGTTGATTTCTAGTGTTCCTGACGTTAGCATTGTAGCTCCAGTTCTGAAGTAAAGAAGTAACATTTGGACTCCAAACACAAATAAACAAACAAACAAACAAAAAAACAAAAACAAACACCGCTGCAGTAAACATGCAATGGTCAGGCCGTGATTACTAATTTTTTTTTACCATTTTCCATATTATCATTTAGTAGTGAGCACTGCGGTACATAGAGCTTTATCTGATATTTACATTTTAACAGTTAGTTTAAACTGATGCTGTTGGATCATCACCTTCGGGTCAATACGTTAATTACCTTCTACACTCCAAATTCGCAGTATAAATATATATCAGTGGTAACAGGTTGGGCAGCCTTCTGTCATGAGGGAAGTTTCAGTTTCCGTTGGAATGATGTTATAAACATTTGGACTAACTGGCAGCGAAAAAACTGGACCGTCTTTAAAAAGGACAGGCCCATCATCATACTGAACATTTGGGAGCAGGAAATGTGGGCTAAAGGCCTTTTGTTGGCTTTATCAAAATATAGAACAAGAGTGAAAAATATCTATAAAGTTTCCACACCTCAATATTTAAGATCCTGACATATTGATTAGGCCATATTTCAAATAAGGACACACTTTCCATGTTTAAAAATACTAACATAAAGCAATTTCCAGACTAAATGTAAAGCTTAATTGTTTGTTTGCAATGCCACTTTTTAACAGAACAATGTTTTCATTAGTTCTAGGGACATCAGAATTAACACAACAAATCTGAAACAACATTAACACATTTTCCTACTTTGACTCTTGACAAAACCAATCTGCAGTAGTTCCAGGCTGAAGCTCAGCTGTAGCACACCCTGCATGTTGCTGTCAAAGAATCCATGACTGTAAAAAACCTCATCAAATAGAGTTTTTAAATACCTTTTAAAGCAATACGATTATTCAACAGAATAAGACAGACTTTGCTGACAGGATATAAATCAATGATCAGCAAACTAACAAAAGCAACAGCAAAATCTAAAGCCTCGGCTCCCCTGGAAACCCTTCACTAAGACTAAGAATCCACAAGCTGCATAAACTGGAGAAAGAGGCTACATCTTAGATACATTTAGATACTGATTCTTATGAAGTTTCTATTGTTCACAAAATGTATACTTTTAAAATGGGGAAAAAATGAGAATCAAGATATTAATCTGAAATTTGAATCCTTTTAAAACATGAGATTTTTTTTCAACATTCCAGTGAAAAATTCTTTGATATATGGTGTACTTTTCTGAATGCATTTAAGAATTTGTAAAGATAAGATTATTAAGATTAGTTTAAGTATATTACTTTTGTTTTTGGAGGTGGCAGATAGATTTCTTTGTGAATAAATTGTTGGCAGTGACTGGGTGGGATGTGTGGGCTTTTTTTTTCTTTTTTTTTTTGTCTGTTTGTTTCTTTTTTGTATTGCGGCATTAACAAAGGATGCTAGCGAACACTTATGCTTCCCTTCAATGTGCCCTTTTAATCTTTTGTATGCCGAGTTAAAAAACTTCAAGAAAAAGATTTTGATTAAAACATGAGATTTTTAGCAGGCGTTTCCATTATTTTGTCTGTTTATTAAGACATCAGTTTCTCTTCGTTGTGTCTGAACAATAATTGTCCATGTACATAAGAATCAAATACTTCTCACCCCTCACTGTGGTAGTGAAAACGGATGGTATAAAAAGTAAAAAAAATTTTTTATTTATTTATTTTTTTTATAAACACTAAAGGTTCTTAGCACTCCAAACACACGACCTCTTTCCAAATCACGGCTCAGCAGCCGTAAACCATGAACCCAGGTTAACTACCTGAAGCCTATCCTGGGTTTTAAACTCCTTTCTCTCTGGCTCTACAACCCGAAACAGGACCTCAGGAGGCCAGCCTGATTAATATCTCAGTGACGCGGCTTGATGAGGTCATGTCTTGTAATGAGGCTGGTCAAGGGCAAAGCTTCATTCACTTCCTGCACACGCCTTCTGCTTTGTCTGCGGGTCATCTCACATGTCCACTCTTCATCAATCACTCAGCACTATTAGTTCCGTGTCAAAGCACTTGTCATATTTGGACTAAAGGTGGGTTATTAAATGTTTTCTGCTTAAGAAGACTACACAAAACACACCGCTAGGAATTTCAGAAAATGAGTATTCAACAACCACCTACAAGTGAACTATATTCTCAAATACTGTATACCAAAATCTGTCACTATTGATTTAATAGTAATCGATTAACCTAGAGATTATTTAGACAATTCATTGTGCATACCTAATTACTCAATTTAAACCAGCAAAAATGTAATCCACTTCACATGAAATTTCTAACGACAAACGTGCGTGAGATCCTGTTGCTTTGGGTTTCCTCCTTTTAGCTCCCCCTTGTAGACAATGTCCAGACTCCTGAACATGGCTTAGTAATGCCCCTTATAACTGACAATTTTTCATGTAAGGCTATTCAAGTTAATTAGCAATGGGGGCTTAGTCACGCAAGCTAGAGGTCTAAACCACAGACTAGCCTCAAACCTCACGGAGTTGTTCAGTAATCTCTAATAGACTTGATTACGCAGTTTCTGACACTGTATAACACACTGTTGTCTATAAACAGTACAGACAAGTTCAGGCTTCGTGGTGGCTGCTGATGTGCTTAGCCATTCTGGTGTGTACTTCTGTCTAGAGAACACTGTCATACAGGGCCAGAAACCACATAAGCAAGTCTACAGGACTGTGCAAAAGTCTTAGACACCTATGCAAATTGTTTAAAGCCATTTTTCTCAGTGTGTGATGAAGTGTGTCTTTCTGCTAGCAAAGTTAACATTAGAATAAATACAAACAAACAAGAGAGCTGTAAAAAGTATCAGGATTTGTTCTGTTTGTAAAAGTAGTTGATATTGTGTGAGCTGGTGAGGAGAACACAGGTTCGGTTCCAGATTCCTCCTCGGTTCCTCCAGCCGTTGTTTGGATTTGTGAAACTCTATCAACTCCTGATTTAATTTAATGAAGGACTGATGGATTCTAACTAGATTCTGATGGAAACTACAAGTAATACTGGACTTCCACAAGGAACACTGATATCCTGAACATACAATCACTATTTACTATATAACGTTATTTGTGCTTATTCTTTTTAGTTTTTAGTATATTTGGTAATATTAATGTGAAAAAAGTTACTGCTCATCTAAACAATTTTAAACAATTTTTGCATGTGCCTAAGACCTTTTGGTGTAAATGTGTGAGTATACTTCAAACAAAAAAACATTTTGAAGCAAAAAGGAAAAAAAAGCCTAAGTTATGGACCTGAGTGCACCGGCTGCCAAACAGAACTCTAGTCCTGATTGACTAGGGTCAATCAAACTGCGTAAATTACGGTTTTCTTATTATGACATATATGGAACACACACCTGTGGGTCTGCAGCTGGGAGTCCAGCTTAAAGCTGGCCGGGCAGTCAGGGCAGGCGTGTAGGCGGCCATCTCCCCGGGAATAAGCCCTCCCCTTACCCCTCATCCTGATCCTCCTGTCGGACATGCTGTCCTCGTGGGTGAGCATGTGGCGCTTGAGTGAGGCGGGCTGGTAGAAGCCCTTGGCACAGATGGGACAGGAGAAGGAACGGGAGGCCCCGTGGGTCATGCTGTGGCGCAGCAGGCTTGCCGGTGAAGGAAAGCTTTTCTTGCATATGTGACAGTTGAAGAGTTTCTCGCCAGTGTGGTGGAAAACGTGCTCGCGGAGGAGGCTGCGACGGGTGAAGCCACGTCCACAGTGCGGGCACACATGGGGCAGCGGAGTACGGGACCAGTCACGGCTCAGTTTGGCCGGCGCCTCAATGTTTGCATCTGGAGGAGTGCCGGAGGCTTCAGCAGAGCTCTGGGCATGACCAGACTCTAATGGGAAAAAGAAGCTGAGAGCTCAATCAAGGCTTAAGAACATTATATGTGCATTATATATAAAGAAAGCATGTTTGCTAAAGAGAACTTAAAAATGTTAAAAACATTTTATTACCCAAAAACCAAGTTACCCAACCGTCCTTTAAGCCCAAATGTAGTTAATAAGCTAAGACATGTTTAGCATCCAAAATGGGTTTCTTTACTCCTGTACTGGAGCTACAAGGGTACAAAGGTAACGTAGCTAAAAAGTAACGGATGATTATATTCATTCTCTCTCTCTCTCTCTCATATATATATATATATATATATATAGAGTATTCTAAGACAATATATATATGTATATTGCATGTACATTTCCATCATGAATGGATTCAAAAAATTATTTTTCTTTTAATTTAAATTTATAAAACTATTGTAAAATAATATCTCCAGTGGCCACATATAATAAGGTTCTATAAGGAGACTTTTAAAGGCATTAAATGCTTTACCACCACTAAAAAAAATGAAGTGATGTGGCAAGCTGATCTAGAACAGAGAATTTCGCATCAAATCTGATCTCTTAAATCTTAACCACACCTTAATCATTATGCAGAAATTTTGGAACATCAGTGGAATTTCCTCTGAAAGCCTAAATCTCATCCATACTTTTGCTCATTTTAAAGGTAATGGTGTGTCATGTACTGCAAAGCTAAAGAAGCAAACTTTAGTTTTGCTAAATTTTGTAAAATAATTTTTTGTCAAGCTAATCCTTAAATGCTTTTGACTTATGCGGTTTTCTCAGCTTTTCTAATGGCACTGCAGTTTAACCCATTTCTATGTGTTAGACCTACATGCCATACCATCCTTTCAACATTAAACTATAACGCACCAAAACTCCATTCGATCTTTGTCCATTTACCAAAGCATTTTGAAATGTACAAAACATTATGCGGAGTTTGAAACTGGTGAAAATTAACAACAGCTGTTTTATATTTTCGAGGGGGACCGACCTGATCGTCTAAGAAGTATGATGTCCCTGTGTCTGGTCGGACAGTTGAAGATTTGACTCAGTCCCTGTCTAGCTGGAGATGACTGTAGCTCTTCAGGGATGTTCCTGCGATGTTCTCTGCGATGGTACAGGAACTGAGTGGTGTTCATAAACTCTACACCACACACGTTGCAAGTGTGGATTGCCCCCGACAAGGCGTGTTCTGTACTGCGGTGGCGAGCCAGTTCATTCTCAAATTTAAACGAGGACCCACATTGACTGCAAAGAAAATTCTGGCCTTCAGCACTTTTGGAGGATGGTGCCACATTGCTGTTTGCTTCATGTTCATTGCCAGCGTCCAGCTTTACTTGGTTCTCTTCAACTACTTCATTTTCCAACTTTCTTCCTTCGCCATCTTCCTTCTCCTTCTCTTCCACCTCTACCTTGTCCAGCTCCATGTTCACAATGCCCTCAACTTCCATTTGTCCACTGTCTTCTACCATGGTTTCTACAGATTCTTCACAAACTTGTTGGCTTTCATCTACTCTCCCACTCTCAGGGTCCAGCTCCACCTCCACTTGAGCAACAGGAACTCCCTCAGGAACAGCCTGCTCCAGGCTGGTGATCTCCAGCAGGCTCTGGCCTTCTCCTGCGGTGGCCAGCAGAAGCAGGCCCTCTCCCGGTGCTTCCAGCAGGGATGTGTTGAGCTGTGGCACAGGTGGAGGGGGCTCCTTCTGCTCCTCCTGAACCTGGGCACGGTGCTGCTTGCGGTGGTAGAGGAAAAGCGTGGTGTTGATGAAGCCTTCTCCACACACAGTGCAGCGGTGGATGGCGTCCAGCAGGCCGTGTGCCGTCTTACGGTGGGTCACCAGCTCGGAGACCAAGCTGAAACACTGGCCACACTCCACACAAAGGAGGCTGGAGGGAGGCTTGGCCTTCTTCTGGCCCCTCCGCCTCACCGGAGGGCTCTCTTCCTCCTCCGAGTCCTCCACCAGTTCGGCAGCAGGAGCCTTGGAGGCTCCAGGCTCAGGGTGTTCACTGCCACCCAGAAAAACATGATGCACCGAAGCATTGGCCTCCACCGCTTCTTCTGGACTTCTTTCCATTATCACTATGCTCCCTTGAGCAGAGGTCCCCATGATCACTTCATGCTCACCTAGAGGTACAGAAAATACTGTGTACACACTGGGAAGCACACCTGAACAGAAAGTTATGAACTGAATCATATAATGAATGGTGCTATTGTGTTCAGAGGCTATGAAAGTATGTGCGACCTTGTTTGTTGAAGAACTTTGCATCATTTATTAACTTTGGCGGGCTTATAAACATTGATTTCATTTTCTGTTATTGCTACTGTCCAGGGGAAAATAATGATATAAATTTCAGTACATACAGCCCATACTTATGCTCACCTCCTCCTCCTGTTTCCACCTGCTCTCTGTGATCCATGTTCTCGCTCTCTGCCTGGTCAGGAGGTTGCATCATTGACGCTATGGCCATTACCTGCTCCTCCCCAGGCCCGGTCTCCTGACAGCAGCCCATCTTACGATGCTGCTGCCACAGCGAGAGCGCATCGAAGAGTACTTCACAGTCTGCACACTGATAAAGAACCCGTGGAGCATCAGCACCAGACAGAGCAGTTTCATGTTCTTGTATAACATGTTCCACCACCTCTGAAACACCCACCGATTCTGTCGCCAACTAGAGGAAAGAGACAGAAAACACACAGAGGGGACAGTTAACAGTTATTGCCATTTTCCCTGACCCATTTAAAGGGGAAATTTTCATAAATTCTAAATTCTGCATTCGGTATGAAAAAGTAATTCAGAGTGTTTTAATGTGAAATGGTTCATTTTAGAGACACTTGCAGACTAAGATTTTTTTTCACATTGATAGGAACCAGGGATCCTGACATCTACAACACAAATACAGCCATTTAAAAAAAGTTTCCTTTGGGAACTATTTTGTCCAACCCAGCTGTTCAAACATTTTGGCCAAAACCTTTTCAAATGGTAAATGGTAAAATAATGTCAGCCTTCGGGCAGTGCATTCATAATAAGTTTGTGTAATAGTGTCCTATGAGGGAGCTTTTAGAGGCATTTAATGGTTCAGATGTCTGGTTTCTACCACCACCGCAAACAATTTCAACTTGGTAAGAAAGCTCCAGAATGACACGTTTCACAGCAAACCACTCCGAATGACTGTTAACAACTGAATTGGGCAGACTGAGAAACTGGAATTCTCCACTAATACTGAGTACACGCTGAAAGCAATCCTGATATTTATATAGTTGATATTTCTGCTTTGGGTTTTGGGAATGCTTTATCTGTTTTGTAGTCTACTTACTGCAAATTTCCCACCATGGGACTAATAAAGGGTTCTCTTACTTAAAATTGACTTATGATTCTGTTTGAGTGACTGATCTAATGATGTTGGCTATTCGTTACTTTAAGTGCTCTAAACGTGTGATGGCTATGCACTCAAATTTCATGCCTGACTAGTTTCACTATGTTTTGCTGAAAGGCAAACTGGCACTGCAGATACAGCGGGTACAGAAAAGAATTACCCCTTCAAAATATTCACATTTTGGTGCTTTACAGTCTAAAATGAAGACGTAAACAGAATTCTTTTTCCAGTTTTTTTTTTTTTTTTATACTCAGTGCAACTTATGAAATCCAAGTGAAAGTTATTTTCTTCTGAATTGTTGCTATCAAAACAAATAAAAAACAATCACTGTGAAGGATAAAGGATCCCCCACCTGTCTTAGTACTTTGTAAACCAACTTTAGCTTTAATTACTGTGTTGAGTCTGTAAAGATACTTCTCTAATACTTTGTACATCAAGACTTTGCACATGCAGTATCTGCCCACTCTTCTGTACAGAACTGTTTAAGCTCAGTCAGATTGGTGACTGTTGGTAGACTTTAATCTTCAATCATTCCACTGATTTTCAACAGATTTTGAGTCTGGGCTCTGACTAGGCCGCACAAGGGCATTCACCTTTTTCTCCTTCAGCCACTCTGTGGTCAGTTTTGCGGTGGGCTTTGGGTCACTGTCATGTTGGAAGCTGAAACTTCTTCTCACTAACATCTTCCTGGCAGAGGGCTACAGGTTTTCCTCAAGAATTTGGTGGTATTTTGCCCCATCCATTCTTCCTTCTATCCTGACAGGTTCCCCAGTCCCTGCTGCACAGAAACGACCCCACAACGGGATGCTGCCACCACCATGCTTTACTGTAGGTATGGTGTTCTTTGAAAGGTGTGCTGTATTGGCCTTCTGCCAGACGTACCATTTGGCGTTGAGGCCAAATAGTTCGATTTTCCACTTGGTCTCAAAATCTTCAAGGTGCATTTTGGCAAAGCTCAATCAAGACTTCATGTGGCCTCTCTTGAAGAGTGGCTTTTTCTTGCAACTCTCCCAATCAAGCTACATTTGTAGAGCACTTGTGATATAGTTTAACATGCACACAATGACCACTCTTTGCCATAAATTCCTGTAACTGCATCAAAGTTGTCATACACCTGTTGGTAGCCTCTCTGAGCAGTTTTCTCCTCTCTCTTTCATCCAGTTTGGTGGGACGGCCTGATTCGGGGAAGAGTCCTTGTAGTACCAAACACTTTCCACATCTTAATTATAGACCTCACTGTGCACCTAGGGATTGATGAAGCCTTTGAATTTTTCTTCCTGACTTGTGCCTGTGCACAACTTTATTCTTGAGATCTTTTGACAGTGCCTTGCCACCCATAGTTGATTGCTTTCAGTTGCACTACGAAGCAATGGAATGCTCCAGGAATAGCTGTTTTTACGCTGATCTAATCAAAACGAGATCACAGGTGTAAGCCAGTTATCTTAATGCGCAATGAAGAAGGTGATTCGTTACACCTGAGTATTTTTTTTTAGGAAGTGATCTTATCCTTCTCAGTGGTTGTTTTTTTATAAACTGCTTCTATCACCTCTTTCACTCAGATGTTATAAGCTGCACTGAGTAAATAGAGCTGGAAAAATATTTTTGTGTGTGTCTTCATTTCAAGCAACAAAATGTGAATATTTTGAAAGGGTGATTCTTTTCTGTACACTATGTATTAACTGTGGCTGTTGGACTGTTTGCCTCACTGATACACTGGATAATGTCCATTTAAGTCTCCTCTATGACAATGGTGTAAATAAAGCGCAAGTGAATAAAATAGCTTTAGCTAAAAGTCAGACTTGAATTGGGCTTTTTACAGCACCAATATTTTGTCATCACAATTTATCACTTTCACCACTGCAAACCCACACACACACACACACACACACACACACATACACACACATACAGAACACTCAGATGCTTTTAAAATAATAGGATGTCAACTCAGTTATTTTCCAGCTCTCAACGGTGCTTCCAATAAATAAAGTCATCCCTTCAAAGACTACTGGAACACCGCCGAACACACTCCATAGTTAGAAGCACTCCTTTGTGCATCGGAAACGATTTCTTCATGCTGGAAATGTCCTGTGTGTGCACTGCTCACTTTATTTTCAACACGTTCTAAAAGCCGACCTCAATTACCTTTTCTTGGCTTACAGCGCTCACAGCTGCGGCAGAGACGGAACCTCAAAGGGCTGTTCCCTTTAGCGCGCTGCTTTGCTTTGTGATTGCGTCTCTCACGGAGCATAAACACTCTCGCGGCTTTCTCTCACGTCACATTCAATAGCGCTGTAACTCCAGCACCTCTCAGAAGACCTCAGCAGGGGGTGGCAGGGGGGAGAGCTACATTACAGTAATCTGCCAGAATAGCCCACGACATCCTCTTCATCTGACAAGGCCAAAAGCGTCTGCCAGCTGCATGTGTTGTGCCAGCACTTAAAACTCTTCTAAGCGTTCATAAAGGGCTCCTGACGAAGGGGCGTTTAGATTAGAGTACAACATCATGATTAGAGAGTTGGGGGTTCAAACAAGTCTCAGGCGGTATGAACACACACAGGCGCACACACAAACACTCAAATAAGGACGACCCTGCCATAGCGTGAGTAGGGGAGTCCTAGCCAGTGGGCGGAATTGGAAACTATTTAATTATGCACAAAGCCCAAAACAAAACATCAGCTTAAAGTTGCTTATGGTTTGTTCACTCAGAGCTCCGAGGTGAAGTAGAGCATCCAGCACTTCCATACACACAGCCCTTCAGCTGTGGCTCAATGAACTAGCAGCTGTATTTTTTTCATTCTGTGATTTAGCTCAAAGTGCTTGACTCATTTCCTCTGTACTTTAGTGTGGTGCTTTGCAAAGGCAGACTTAATCATATCCCAAATGCTTTTTCTGAGATTTTGGTTATGGACTCGACATTGGCCGTCAGACGCTGTCGGATCACCAGTAAGTGGCCATCTTTTGCCCCTAATTACTGCAGTGTGTAAGGCACCATTAGCTCTAGTCAGTCTCCGTCAGCGCCTTTTTTGGCCAAATGACTGTGTTATAGTTTGTCCAATGAAACAAAATGACTACTGTGATAAATAAATACAGACAGGGAGCTATGAAGGTACTCTGACACACGCTAAAATTAAAAGAAGGATGTGATAATTATTTTATGGAGATTTTATATGAGAATATCGCATGTTTTATTTCACTGCTTAATGAACAAACATTCAGTTTTAAGACAATCATTTTCAACCCACCAAGCGCCAAGCCAACAGCTGTTTACTTTCACACCCTGGGTTTAAACTAAAAACACACTTATTTGTAAACATCTCCAAAACGGTAACTTTACAGAAGGTGGAAAAGGCATCCTTAAATTATCATGGAAGTAAATTCATTTTTGAACCATTTCGGTCCACTCACTATTAATTTGCCACAGAATGTAAAGGGCAGATTTTTCAAATGATGTAAAATACTAAAAAAGATAGAGAAAAAAAAAGGAAAGAAAGAGTAAAATATGTTTCCTTAAACAGTTCACTTCAGTTCAAGGCAAGTGCACGATTAAGGCATCAAGTTAGCACCATGCTAATTGATGGGGCACAAAATTGTTGATAAATTAGCCTCTTGGTTCCAGTGCAAAGCTGAAGGAGAAAATTTCAGACACCAAACGTATCTTGGGTGTATCTAAGGGAAGGGGAAAAACATGTAATTTAGATTTTTGGCTGAACTTTAACTTGAGGCTGTTTGTACCCATTACAGTGGTGTGTACTGCAGAAAAGTTGCTGTGTTTGGACATATGGACACGTGAGCATCATGTTAATGCTACTAATTAATTACTGTTTTCGATTGCCAAGTCAACACTGGGAACTAAAATGCCCTGGAGGCTCAGTCAGCCAGCTGTAGATGCTAGAAAGCCGCTGGAGGGGTTCACAGTTCTTCTCAGTCAGTGTAAGACACTCAAGAAACACATACATGGCACTTTTTCCATATCTTATTTGTACGTCTGTGAACATACAGATTTTAAAACGAGCACCCCTGTTAAAGGTTAAAAGAAGAACGTCAATCTGATGAGTGACTGAAGCTCACGAGATCATTACTTTGTTGCAAGTCTGTCAACATTAAGGCATAAGGGGGAATTCTCAAGCGTGCAATTTTTCCACTATAGTGAAGGGGCAAATTAGGGACTATGCAGAACCCTGAATTACCGTCTTACATTTCAGTTTCCAATTCAAAAATCTTTCAGGCTTTAAAGCTGCGCTTCCAATTTCGAGCCTATTTCAGATAATTACAGCTGTGCTTTCAAGTACCATTTGGAGAGAAAATCTGATTCAATTAAACAGAGGCTTTCATTGGTATCGTACATAATTACCTCGGGTAATAACCTTGCCTAAAGCTATAAGGAACTGTAGCAATAGAGTTCAAACGAGCGCAGCCAAACAGCGGGAAGGAACGAGGGTCAGGCCAGCAAAGAAGTATAACTTTCCAGGGAAAACACTGCTGAATATCCCCACTGTACTTTTGACGCGAGAGCTGCAGACAAAAGTGGTAACCTAGGGGATTAATTAGCAGAAATGCCTGTTGAATACAGTTCAATGGAGCTCCATGACTGATATAAGGCACCCGTGTTTGCTGCATTCATGCTTGGGACAGAGAGTGAATACAGAGGGTTGACCTGAGAGACACACCTGGGTCCAGAATTTGGGTCTATAGGCCTTTAACTCTGCAATTTTAAGTCTGAATAATGAAAAATTAGTTGTTCTTCCATCAAAAGCAAATGACACTAATCCGACAACTATCGCCACGCTGAAAACAACATTATTGACGCTCTGTGATCAACAACTGGCCGCTTAATTGCCTTGCGCCTGTTTAATCGATGTGAAAGAAACCGTGAGTCAGACTCGGACACAACCAGCCGATATCAAAGCGTCTGGGAAAAGCACCAAGTACAAACGGGAGAGTTTTACATGGAAGAGACCAGTGGCGGAGCCAGGCAGTTTTAATTGGTGGCCAGGCTGAGACCACTGCTCACACTGGGGTGGGTGCAAGCCAAATAGTCAGTTTTCTTGGTCAGTCACAAATTATTTATCTGTAGCGTTTATGTCTCAGCATTTTTTTTGTATACAGCATAGCGTATTTCATACAGAGAATTTTTAAGAGTATTTTTGCAGTGTTTTTATTTGACTTTTATTTTAGACTTTATATTTGATATTGTTCTCGTCTCTGTATCTCTTTGTGTCTGTGTAGTGGTAGCACAAGCAATTTCCTTCGAGATCAATAAGGTTTTCTGACTCATTATTTGCTTACGCAGACATATTTAGTAAGTATTTAATGACCATTAAAAAACTGGAATGGTTGTTAGAGTTATGCTTTTTCAATTGTTGATAAAGGTCAGTTCTAAGAATTACACATAAGACACTTACGTAAAACAAGCCTGCAAAAGATGTATTCTGTGGTTGCTGTGGTTCAAGGCAAACTGATTTACAAATTCAAAGTGAAGGGACTTGGCTCCTCTAGACTCGACACTCAAACCACCCAGGCTGCTCAATCTGTCATCGTCCGTGGTTGATCTCAAGTCAAATTTAATGTGACTGAAAAGCTCCTCTCACATGCGGCTGTACTTTACACGATCTACAGAGTTCATCAATCACCTGATACGACTCCATGAATCCTCTGAGGTCAACTGTAGATTTTTTTTTTGTGAAACCTATTAACATATATTTGTGGCAGCAATATTATACTAGAATGTGGAATTATGAAAACACCAGACTGAAATTTCTTTACAGTGGTGGTGAATAGAACCAAACGGCCAACTATAGCCATTTTATTTCTTACCGACTCCCAGTGAACCTGGTAACATAGCGGTAAAACAGTGAATCTGAGCTAAATCAAGTTTTCTTTGTGGACTATTTTGCCTCTGCATGTACCCTTCCACCATGAATGGGCTTAATTTGAGGCCGAAAGCTTCTCAAAACTCATCTCAGACATCAGGCAGCGCAACTAGGGAGCTTTCAGAGATGGACACCTGGTTCCATTCACCACCACTGCGAACCGTTCTGACTCTAGTTTCTCTAGAACAAAATGCTTTACAATAAAACCCACTCTGAATGACTTTGTTTATATCATAACGATTAAACTGTATTAATTAAGAAAACTTTAAAACATTTGTGTTTTTCTCCCTTAAAGTCAACACATTTGACAGCTAGGCAGTCGACACTGCAGGGAAAATAATTGGCGCCACCATGTGGACACATTGAAAACAGATTTTAATCAGATTTGTACAATTCACGTTTTGAACGAGCATCTCTTTTTTCTAATGTGATAAAATGTCTTTTTTAGTCTCGGCTTAGGCTTAAACTGCCACTGGGAAATGGCTATCAGAGCCATAGTCCCTAAATTATGGAATGGTCTTCCTCAGTCTCTCAGACTTTGTTCCTCCTTCTTCAAGATCCAGCTAAGAACATTCTTATTCTCCCAGCATTTACACACTTTATTCCTAACGCCACCAAGCTACATTATCCATCTCCTGTATCTATGATTACAAATATTTGATTTTTCGCTCAGTTTCCTTGTCTCTATTGTTTCTTATCAGTCACTGGTCAGTAGGACAGACCACACCTTTAAAATAAGGTCCAGGTGGGACCAAGACCAAGTTCTTGTATTCTTTACGCTTAAATATGTCTTGTGTAGCACTAATGAAAGTCTGTTCACAAATGTTTTTCTTATTCCTGCTTTTATTTCACCTTGAGCACTACAGTGTTGCTAATTTTCTGGGCTTTTTGGTATTTTGGCAGCATTTAAGGCCTAGACTGAAGAAGCTACTTATTTAGACTTCAGTATCCTTGTTTGTCTTTCATGTTATATTATGATATTATGTTATAATCAGCTTTGATTATGTTATATTAGAGTCTTTCATACCGTCTTTAAACTTTTGCACATTGATCACCTGGCTGTAAAGTGTCCTTGGGGACAAGAAAGATGCGACATGAACTAAATTTTATCCCTACTCGAGCTGGATTAGTTTAACAAGAGGAGGTCTGGTAATGTAATTTTTATGGGATCTGACTGATTGATTTGTCCAGGATAAAGTATCTGTCGAATTTCCCCAAATTATGCCAGATCTCCCTCACTGAAACATCACAGCTTGAATGTACACCACTGTTAAAATTAAACAGGTTCATACAGACTGGCAGATTCATGCTGGATTAAAACCATGAAGCTCATCGAATTACTGCACTTCCCAAAGAAACACTAAACCAACTCAAATAATTATTATTGACATTATTAATATTAATACTCTTTCCAAAAACAGTTTTATTTGGTATGTGTGTCATTTTTATACACACACACATACATATACATATACAAAACAAAGGAACTCTTCAACAGTTTGGATAATGACCACTGTCCAACCCTAAATGCCAAAGAACATCAGGACCCGAGAGCCATTATTCACAGAAAGATTTCACAAGCCAAAAGCGAAAATGGGGGAAAAGTGCCTCTTTTCCCCTTCTTTTGTAGTCTTGGGCAGGTTTGACTCTTGAGTTTATATGGCTAACAAAAGAGTCTGCGTTGTGAAACACCCCTGTCTGCCGCTGTCATGTTTTATTTGTGTGTTTGTGTGGGTGCGAGAGAGACCTCTGTTAGACCAGAAGTGACAGCCGCCGCCGCCGCCTCCACGGGGGTCCCAGCCGGCAGGGGATCGACGCTCTCTGCAGTGCAGGTCAGCTGGTGGGCCAGAACTTCCTCCAGTGTCGGGAACTCTTGGTAACAGGGGAAACACATGTACACCGAGGAGGTCTCCATCCTCTACAAAAGAGAAACCCAGTCAGAGAACAAACAGAGGACCACGAAATATAAGAAACAGGGGTACTCCTAGCAGGCCAGGAATTTGGTCAACTAAAATCTGGGCAGCAGATTTACTGCAGATGGAACACAGTAGAAACGCTGTCGTACTGAACGTGTTGTTCATGTGCATCAGTCAGGCTCTGGGTGATGAAGAGTGAGGCTGATGCAACTTCCCAAACATTGGGGCACTTCTGCTGTACCAAAAATGCAAATAACAGTCTAAATGTGAGGTCATGTTAAATGACAATTACTTATTTGCCATACCACAAAGTAAAATAAAAACTTCTATTTAACGTGTTAGTTTTAAAGTTATATCGTTCAGTGGAGAAACTCAGAGTAGGGATTGTTTACAGTGGTGGTACATGGAACCACACCTTTCTTGCACAAAGTTCTTAAATGGGAATGGATGAGGTCTTGTTCTTAGAATACGTTTGAGGCTAAATTAGGACTCAAAACATTGTTTTGTGGCAAAACAGTCCTCTAGTATCTGTATTACAAACCATGACACCTGGTTCCACTCGCCACCACTGTAAAAGTCTACAATTAACCATTTCACATCAACCCCACTCTGACTGTTTATGTCTCAGCTCCTGAATTATGCAAAAATTCTGAAAAATCTGATTACATCATTAATCATTTCTGTTAATCATGTTTTTTCCATCGTTTCATTTATGATAGTTTTGATCTCCAAGCTTTTAACAGAGCCAGAAAAGTGCAGACCCCCCCCTCCCCAAAAGAATCAACAGACTGTTCTCCCCAAACACACTTTATTGGCATTAGTAACAGCGCCCTCTTCAGGTTAGTAAAAAGAAACTGCAGGAGAAGAGCTGCTGGTCGTGGCAGAAACTCAACTGAAACTGCTTCTGCCTCAGGACACCAACCACCAAAATGTTCTTTTAAACCCTGGTGGTGTAGAATCACTGTGAGAAAGAGCTTAGACGTGTTCTGAAACACCAGGACCAGTTTAACCTTCCATAAGTTACACACTGAATACTATTAGCCTATTACTTCACACTCAGTAAGATCCAGAAAAAGAAACAAATACAGTAACCATAAAAAATGCAACCGACAAAGATGGATCAGCAGACCCATCAATTCCCTTCTTTTTAAGTGACATATAAACAATCTCACACATCAGTTCTCATCACTTAATGGCATGTCTACAAATTTTATTGCCTGATTACCTTTAATTTGCTGAATTATACCTATATTTTAAAAATGGGCTCGTCTAAGCAAGTGACTGAGGATCTAAAACAAAAGAAATACAACTACAAAAGAGAAGTAATACACTTCTTCCTTTCTAATGTTCACTTCTGCAAACTGCTATTTGTTGATGGGCCAAAAAAAATAACATTTTGTGCAACAAAAATTAAAAATCGAGATGCATAAGAAATCATTTTTCAATCATGTCCTGGGAAACTGGATTGAGTCATGACATGCTTACATATTCCCACCCCTAGACAATGTTACTTTATAATTTAACATAAAGTCCGACTTAACGTCCGCCCATTCAGTGATATGCATGTCCAGACAGGCCTGCTTTCTTGGGACTGACTCTATTTTCCTTCAAAATAATTCACTACCAGTATCACTATAACTGCCCATCAGTATCAGATCTGCATCAACCGCAGCTTTAAAAAGCTGCTAAAAACTGCACCATCCTCCTCTGCCTTCTTTTAAATACCTGCACCTCTATTGCAGGTAAAACTCTCTTTTATTGATTTTACATGTTTGTATTTTATTGAATTTTGATTTTTACTCTACTCCTGAAAAAGCACATTGAATGACCTTTTGAGTGTGACAATGTGCTACATAGATACACTTGAACTAAAATAATAATCTGATTTTTTTTTTCACATTTAAGACTGTATTTTATCTAACCACCATGTCATACTGATAAGTGTTATTTGAGCTGGGCCACACTTATCATCTGCACCAGTAATATCAAATAAACTCTTCCACTACACCTGACACCCCCCCCACCCCTCCTTCCACTCTGAGCTGGACCCCACTAGTCATCAGCAATGTCAGGTAAACTCTTCCACTCTGAGCTGGGCTGCACTGGTCTGGTCTGGTGGACCTGTCAACAGTGACAACACTGAACTATGACCTATTGGTCAGTTTTCTGCAGGACTTCCACTTTAATAACACATCAATTAACCGCCAGCAGTGTTGGAGACGTCAGACAGACTGAGGGAGGGGTAAGACTGTCTGTGGGCCCTGGGAGCAGCTGTAGCTGGGCTGTGTGTGGAACTGTTGGGTTCCACCTTAACCGGGCTGCACGTCTCTTTGGGTGTCTGCGTTCCTGCAGGCGCGCGCCCGTCCCGTTTTAAGGTGGAGCGCGCGGGATGCTAAAGCTCGCCCAGACTTAGCAAAACAGCTAAAGCGCGCGGCTAGCCGGCTAGCACTGACCGCGCCGCGGTTTACCAGCCCAGCCGCGCCCTGCGGGGGCAAAACGGACCTGAAAACAGGTTAAAGAGGAGTTTGAGCGGTCAGAGGGGAGCTGAAGCGGTTCTAGAGGAGTTCCGCCGGGTCGCTGTGAACTCTCCGCGCTGCAGGAGCGCAGGAACCGCCGAAGAAGGAGGCGCGCGCTTCTTCGGTGGTGCACTCCCCACACAGCCCAGCCCGCGTCTCCCCCCTCAGAGACTCTCTCTCTCCAGCACCCCAACACTCCCTAACACACCGCACACCGCCCGGACCGGCCGCCCAACGCCGCCACCAACCCAACACCACAAACTACAAACACCAAACAACAAACACAGCTACACTCACCGCCCGCAGCCCTCTCCTCCACTAACGGGTCCGGGACGGGCGAACAAACCGGGCCCTGATTGGCCAGCGCCGCGCTCGGATCCACCAATAGAAACGCGCCTTCTGAACTACAGTCCGGAGCTGCGTCATCGCTACTCGACTCGTATACACTCATCAACATATATATATATACATACACATGTTTTATATATATACACACACACACACACACACACAGACACACACAGGAATGTTCTGGAGGTGAACCGAGTGTCAGACAGAGTGATGAGTGTGAAGTTATAAACTGAAGGTCTAATGCTGAATGTTGTTAGTGCATATTCCCCGCAGGTTGAAAGAGAAAGAAGGACTCTGGAGTGTGTTGGATGAAGTAGTGGACAGTGTAACCAAGAGAGAGAGGGTTTAATGGACATGTTGGTGAATGGAATAGGGGTGATGATGAGGTGATGGGTAGGTATGGTATCAAGGAGAGGAATGCAGAAGGTCAGATGACAGTGGATTTTGCAAAAAAAAAGATGGAAATGGCTGTGGTTAACACGTATTTTAGGAAGAGTGAGGAGCACAGGGTGACATATAAGACTGGAGTAAGATGCACGCAGGTGGCTTGTATCCTATGTAGGAGGGTGAGTCTGAAGGAGATTGGAGACTGCAGCTGTGACTGGAGAGAGCGTATCTAGACAGCATAGGATGGTGGTCTGTAGGATGACTCTCGAGGTCAAAAAGTGGGGGACAGTGAGGGCAGAGCCAAGTATCATGTGGTGAAGGAGGACCATAAAGTAAAGTAAAGTGGCCCCTTATAGTCACATGTGAACACACCACAGCACAGCACACAGCGTGAACTTCTTTCTCTGCATTTAACCCATTCACCAAGTGAAGCAGGGGGCTGCTGCCAACGAGGGGCACCCAAGGAGCAGTGTGTGGGGACAGTACCTTCCTCGAGGGTACCTCAGTGATGACACTAGCAGTTGGGAATCGAACCTAGAACCTTCTGATTGCAGGGACAACGGCCTAACCACTAGACCACCCAGCTGCCCATAAGGGAGAGTTGCCAGATAGTTTGGCAGCTTCTGCAGAAGTAGTAAGCTAGAGAAGGGAGAAAAGGAGCTGTATTGATTGGCTTGGCGGAGGAACCAAGCTGGGAAAGATACACAGCAGGTTAGAGTGGTAAAAGATAACAATGTACTCACAGGCAGGGAGAGTGTGTTGAGCAGATGGAAGGAGTACTCTGAGGGACTAATGAATGAGGAGAATGAGTGAGAGAGAAGGCTGGAGGATGTGGAGATAGTGATTAAGGAAGTGCAATGGATTAGCAAGAAAGAAGTAGGGACAGCTATGAATAGGATGAGGAATGGAAGGGCTGTTGGTCCAGGTGACAGACCTGTGGAGGCTTGGAGGTGTTTAGGAGAGATGGAAGTGGAGTTTTTGACCAAATTGTTTAATGAAGTCTTGGAGAGTGAGAGACTGCCTGAGGAGTGGAGAAGAAGTGAACTGGTATCAATTTTCAAGAATAAGGGTGATGTGCAGAGCTGTAGTAAAAGAGGGATAAAGTTGATCAGCCACAGCATGAAGTTCTGGGAAAGAGTGTTGGAAGCAAGGTTAAGAAGAGAAGTGATGATCAGTGAGCAGCATGATGGTGTAATGCCAGGAAAGAGCATGGGTGGAGAAGAGCGGCGGGAGTGATTTGTGTGGTGGAATGGGTGGAGAAGAGTGGCAGGAGTGATTTGTGGGGTGGAATGGGTGGAGAAGAGCGGCAGGAGTGATTTGTGTGGTGGAATGGGTGGAGAAGAGTGGCAGGAGAGATTTGTGGGGTGGAATGGGTGGAGAGGAGTGGCAGGAGTGATTTGTGTGGTGGAATGGGTGGAGAAGAGTGGCGGGAGTGATTTGTGGGGTGGAATGGGTGGA
>JBBPCZ010000007.1:2237065-2255400 GCA_037974445.1 Brycinus macrolepidotus
CCGACCCCATACTTACTGCTGAGCTTCAGGTTCCCAAAGCCGGCCGAGCTAGCCCCAGAGGCCTGTGCAGCCCCGGACTTTCCTGCAGCGCTCCCACCGGCAACGGCCGATCCGGCTGCGGCCGCGGCTGCTCCAGGAGCCCCCGGAGGCTCGGCGAACGAGCTGGTCCTGGGCCGGCCGCTGCCGCTCATTGTCCTGTGGAGAGAGAGTGCAGGGGCAGGGGGGGCGGGAAGAGGGTGTCGGCAGACAGGCGCTCGGTCGACGTGTCAGTTTAAACCTTGAACAACCTGAAGAGAAGAAAATAAAGATAAAAGAGCGCCGGAGAGGTTCTGCAGCACCGTCTGCTCCGTCTCCCCCCCCACTCTGCTGGGGCAGCGGGACCTGACGTACGGCAGCGTGCGGCTCGCATGGCCTTCTGGGAAATGTAGTTTACAGGGAGTTCCAGAAATGTAGTTTCAGGGAGGCTCTAATGTGTAATGGTATGTATGTATGGATGTAATGTGTAATAATGTGGTCCCTCATAGTGACCACATGACCATAACTATAACGCAAGAAACCCTCAATGTAATGTATCGTCTGGAAACCCACTCCATCATGAGGAGAACATGCAAACTCCACACACACAAGACCAGGACCCGCATTCAAACCCCCAACCCTGGAGGTGTGAGGCAAGAGCACTAGCCACTGCACCACCGTATAGCCCACTGTGAAATTCTTTCTCTGCATTGATCCCATTCACCAAGTGAAGCAGTGGGCAGCCAGCGACACAGCACCCAGGGAGCAGTGTATGGGGACGGTACCTTGCTCAAGTTTACCTCAGTGGTGCCACTGGCAGTCCTGGGATTCAAACTCACAACGTTCTGATCACATGGGCAACTGCCTAACCTCCAGACCACCAGACATCCTGAGCCGCTGTGGGCTAACTAGGATCTTTACCAAACTGCATTTGACCAAAACCACAGGAAGACCTTTTAGGAATCTCTGTAACTTTCTTGTCAAACAGGTGGGCTCAGGTAAACAGTTAGGTAATCCCAGATGCTAGTAGGTGGAGCATTAACTCGAGAGCAGAACGTTAGTGAGTAAATTAGTAAAATACATTTGTAAACAAGCAAAAAGGGGGCCCATTAAACTGTTTTCGCACTAGGGCTCAAAAGATTCACTCCTTATATATCTATTTTTATTTAGATTTTATCTTATATTGTTCTTGTGTCTCTATGTCTCTGTGTGTTGTGGCAGTCATCACATAAGCAATTTCCTCCGGGATCAATAAAGTTTTCTGATTCTGATTCTGATTCTGATGGTGTATAAATCTATACACATCAATAGAAAACAAGCACACTGCGCTTTACAGTACATCCTCTGTTCTATTACATTTGCACACTTCAGATCTTGTTTACACTGGTAATGTTTATTTGAACATATTTTTCTATATATTTTTATGACTTAGTTTTAGCCTTTAATTTTCTCTTTTATTTAATTTATTGTAACTGTTTTGCACAATCTCACGGCCGTGTCAGGGGCACCTTTCATTACACTGTGTACTCGTATAACTGTGTATGTGACAAATGTTGAATCTTGAATGGTCCGACCCTCCCCTCAGTCGGTGTTGATGACTCATTCACTGACCTAACAGGGTCGTGTCTCTATTCCCAGGGCCACGTGTTCCCCAGGCCCAGTTTTTCCTCTGTGTAACTCCGGAAACAGTCCTGTGTTTAACATGACAGTAAGACTGTCTCCGATATCTCTCTATATACACATGTATCTTCAGATATTAAATATAACCCAAAATTGTGTTTATGGACATGACACCTCACTTTAGTTCAGTGAATCAGAAGAGGGGTCATTTACAAATAACAGTATTAAAGACACAGTACAAAATGGACCTTAGATAAAAAAAACAAAAAAACAAAGAAAAACATTACTAGCCAGGATTCAGAGTGCACTATATATGCAAGGTAGTTGCCACTTGTGGGTGTTTTGATGTGTGACCTTTGGTGACCCTATGACCACAACTATGACACAAGAAACCCTCACTGTAATATTAAAGTGTGATGCATCTTCTGGAGGCCTGAGAGAATCTAGGGCCCTAGGAACATAGGGTCCTGGGAGCACAGCTACACCCTCCATGTCTTAATGTGCTTTGATTGAAGAAATACAGGCAATTAATTAAACAGACAATTTATTATTTCAGAGCAAATATTATTTATTTGTTGTTTTATATGTACACTGAAATCACTTGCACCAGAGAGGGCAGACAACATATGATCTTACATGACTTTCACATGTTTAGTCACAGATCCATTACTGTTAATGTTGGGGGGGGGGGGGGAACTATAAATACAGCCTATGCAAAAGGTATTACATTTTGTTTTTTTCAGTTAACACACGTGTATATATATTTATACACACACACAAACATACATTTACATACACAACTGTAGTCTTTGCAGTAGAAATTCTTGTGTTTCACTGTGCATCATCTCCAAAATGGCCTTAAAAGTGCTATTTATCAGTAAAGCTGGATGCGTTATGGAGGACCATCAAACAGGACTGTCCTATTCTTCTACTGTTGATCACAATCTTCTGAGTTTAACTCAATAAATTGAATGATTCAGGCCAAACATCAGGAAGGCTCCTTACCTCTTACCCTACTGGACAATCTACACATCTGTCTAACCAAGAAATGCCCTCTGTTCTTGCTGTGTCTCAATTTTATAACCAGGCTTTAATGCTGGGCCTGATTCTCTGCATTACACTTCAGTATTTAAAATATTTTACAGAGCAGATCAGGGTTTCTCTCTAAGGGGGATAATTCAGGCCCCAGGTGAGGACTGAGCAGTAGGAATGTTCCTCTCCTCTCGTCATGCTGGACAGTCCTGACTTTAGGTCTTAAATGATCTGGTAGGTCTTGAATGATCGGGTATATTTTAAATGTTCTGGCATGTCTCAAATGATCTGGTAGGCCTTAAAAGATCTGGAAGGTCTTATATGAGCTGGTAGGTCTGAAATGATCAGGTATGTTTTATACGATCTGGTAGGTCTTAAATGATGTGGTAGATTTTAAATGATCTGGTAGGTCTTAGATGATATGCTATGTTTTAAATGATCTGGTATAGTTTAAATGATGTGGTAGGTCTTAAATGATCTGGCAGGTCTTAAATGATGAGGTATGTTTTAAATGATCTGTAGTTCTTAAACGATCTGGTAGGTCTTAATTGATCTGTTATGTTTTAAATGATCTGATAGGTCTTAAACGATGAGGTATGTTTCAAATGATCTGTAGTTCTTAAACGATCTGGTAGGTTTAAAATGATCTGGTGTGTTTTAAAGGATCTGCTAATCTGTAGCTGCTGGCCGGAACGGGCTCTGTTTGCCGCGAACAAGTTTTTGATTGACATCAGCGGTGTCCAACCAGCGCTCCCGCTGGCCGTGACGTGTCCAGAAGGGGGCGGTGCCTGGGTCTCAGTGCTGAGGAGCCAGCGGGTGGAGGATCGGTCCGGTCCGAGACGGGCTGTTTTTTCGGGCCGGGTTTGAAGAGCAGTCCCGCGGGTCGAGCTCGTCGTGTTGCCGCTCCACCAGCGGAGGTGTCCGGGAGCCCGCGGAGAGCCCCGGGGTGGCAGGACGGAGGCCTGCACGAGAGAAGGTGAGCGTTTGCCGCGCGGAGGGGAAGGGGAAGCAGGCCGCTCGGCGCCGGAGCTGCGGGGAAAACAGGAGAGCGCCGCCTGACGACCGGCCCGCCGCGGGGAGCCCAACCCGCCAGGCCCGGAGAGAGACGGGGGGAGCGGGGAGAGCGCCGCCTGACGACCCGCCCGGATAAACACCACCCGCCCGGACAAACACTCTGTAAACAAAGAACCGCGATACGGTTTTACACTCTCAGATCAGAATTTTAATTCGGTTTTTTTTGTTTTTTCGTGCTGAGCTCCTATTACAGACTAATTTTAAAGAATTAAAAAAACTCCTTAGGGCATTTTAGACAACTTTTTTATCAAAATTAGCCCCAAAACTGCAACAAAAAAAGCCCGGTCGTTTGAAAGTGCGTGGGTTCAAAGTGTAAACCCCGCCCCCTTTCAGGCATGCTTCATGCTGATTGGATAAACTCAGCCTGTCAATTGTAGTTTAATTAATACTGTAGAACACTGAGAGATAACACAACCTGCACATTTTTACAGTATATTTCACTGAGTATTGTTTAAAGCATTCTATTAAAAAAACAAAAACATATATATAAAATGTCACATGTAAAGGTTGTTATACTTTACGACTTTTTTGAAAATTAACTTACATGCACACAAACATATACACATTTTCGGTAGATACTAAGTCTAAAGATTCAGACCGGAATACAAACTTTTCCAGCAATATTACAGCATTTTCAAGGTCAGCATGTTTTTTTTTTTTTGTTTTTTTTTTTATGCTGAAACAAAGATCCTTATCAGATATGTGCAATAAGCATCAATAAGCATCTAAAGCTTCATAAAACAGAGAGAGGAGACTGGCAGTGATTAATCTGAAGAAAATAAAAGTAGGTAAAATTAAATACAAAAGTGATAACCATTTATTTTTGAGAGGGAGTTGCTTCCTTTTTCATTTCTATGCGCAGTGGATATTAGGAAAGAGTCAGTAATATGAGGAGTTTGTCATTAATGAGATGCTCAGGAGGGCCAGGAAGTGGGTAACATCTCTGCCTTCCATGCAGGAGAGTGGGCTTCGATTCCTAACACTACATTCACCTACACCTGTGATACGCAAAAAAAATGGATAAAAGCATCTGGCAAAAAGCATCTGTAAATACAAGAAAACACAGTTAATACATTTTAGTGAGCTCATTTGTTATAATGATGCAGAATGTTCCTTTTTATTTCTGTAATTAATTGTGTGTATATAGTGTGTGTGTGTGTGAGATATATGTATGTATATCTACAGCACCGGTTGGGTGTTTCGGCCAGTGAAAACAGGGGTCATTTACGCTGCTTTAGAGCCACAGTAACAAAAACAGGCTTTTAAGGCTTCTAAGAAACAAAATCCTAGAAAAATGTAATATATTGACCTTTTAAAGAGTTTCCTCAAAGAAAAAGGAGGGGAATAATTACTTTATTTGCACATTTAGTTTTTTATGTTGCCCATCTGTGTAATACTGTGTGCGTGTGTTTGTGTGTTTTTTTTTTTCTTTTTCCCCACAGATTTTTCCAGTCAGTATGAAATCCGGGGAGCCGTCTCCGCTATGACGCCGCTTTGTGAGCAAGCAAAGCTAATGCTCATGAACTAGAAGCGTCACTTAAAAACGCAGTGTGAATTGTCTGAGTCATTAGAAGACGCCTGTTGACCGAAGCAGAATTGAAAAGGGACAGGAATACGAACGTTCACAAACAGAAATCCCCCTGGACTGCAGTGACCATGGGTGACCAGCAGGAGGAGTATGTGGAGCACCAGTACATGTGCAGCGAGTGCCAGCAGCTGTTCAACACTCTGGAAGAGGTTTTGATACACCAGCAGATACACACCGGCACAGATGAGGGAGATGCGGAGGCCCTGTCTGGCCATGAGGACACTGGGGAGAGCCAGTATCAGTGCTTGGAATGTGGCTCCCTCCTTAGGAACTCGGAGGAACTGCTGCTTCATCAGGAGATGCACATGAGAGAGGCTGGGCTGGATGGAGAACACGGTGTGTATGATGATCATTCACACAACCGTTTCATGTAATAACTTTCAGTGAGGGAGCTTTTAGAGGCAGGTGTCTGGTTCCATTTCCAGCAGGGTAAAGGTAACATGCTGAGAAACAGGACTATAAACTGGACAGTGAGTGTAGATATGAGGTGGATGTACTTATTTTTGACAGTTGACTACGGTGCCACAAACTATTAGCCTATGCAGACCCACCAACTGATCATCATGCATTAAATTTACTGGCTTACATCTTTCCTTTTGGCCGTCTGTAGCGGCAAATGGAAAAATACAATGTACAGCTAAACTTGTTTCACTGTATGCTGTGGAAAGATAAACTGGCAGACATTCTCTAAACTGGTTAATTCTTGCTGATGTGTTGCAAATGTGAATCTCCATACAGTACATTTATTACATTACATCAACAATGTAGCCAGTAGCAGCCTGCACACACTCGTGACAGATGCCCATATGTTTAGAATGTCACATTTAATGCTGAGACTTAAGCCTTAAATAAATAATCCTGTTATAATTAATAATAAAATAGTAAATTTCATAAGTTAGGCTTATAACTGCTCCTGCTTACTGCTGCATTGTTGGCCCGGTACCATTCCATGGACCAATGTTTGGGAATCTAATTCTAATACCATGAGTTACAGATGTGCTTTTTTTTGTTGAATAGAGTTTTGGGTGTTAATGATCTGTGACTGGTTTGTTATTGGTTGGCAGAGATTTGCGAGGTGGCAGAAACGGATGCTGCGGTTGCTTCGATGCCGATACACTACCAGTGCCTGGAGTGCTTGGCCCTTTTCGAAACCCCCGAGATGTGGATGGCACACCGACAAACACACGGCAAGATCAGCACGCACAGCCACATGTCTGAGGCTGTGAGTAAAAGCACAACTTTTTCATAAACTCTCACTGAGAAGTCGGAATAAAAAGTTTATTTGTTTTATCTGAAGAATGATGTTGACGTGTGTTGCCCTTTTTCTGTCACGTTGCATATTCATCTAGGAATAAAAACAAAACGTGGGCATATCATCAGCAGACATTTTTGTTAGCAGTGTATGATTCTGTTGTGTTTCTCTCCGTCTTAGGATTACATTCTCCAGCCGGATGGTACAGTCACCCCTGTGGTCAGCGTGCAAAATCTAGTGCTAGATGAGGAGAGGGCAGGACAGATCCTGACTTTAGCACAGGTAAATCTCACTGAGAAAACGAGCTTTCACCAACGATTATTTTTTACAGTTGGTTAATATATAGTTATTCAATTCATTGCCCAACTTACTTTCTTTGCCTTCTTTGGTTTTCCTTCACTTTGTTACTGCCATCATTTCAGATTTTTTCTTTCGCAGGGGAATTCATCTGATTTTTTCCCACAGTATTTCTGCATAATTCAGTGGTTGAGCTATTGAGAGTGGGGTTGGTGTTAAATGGTTCAGTGTAGGGAAACTTACTGACTCATTTCTTTATAGTGGTGGTTAATGGAAACAGAGGTCACTAAACACTTAGTGGTGTTTACACCAGGGGGCATTGAACACTTTGGACATCTGGTTCCTGTTAACACCTTTGTGAACAATTACGACTCTGTAAATTTCTCTAGAACCACACCAACTGTTTTTACATCATAATGCTTTAATTATGCAGAAACCCTTTGAAGTGCAGTTAACCAATAGAAGTCATATCACCCCTTGCAGTTTCTATATCTGCAGTCTTGTCATAAGAACTTTATAAACACCTTTACTTTATTGGCATATAATTGTAATCCTACATTGATAATAATGGTTTAGCAGAGTGGCACAGCAGAAGCGTGCTGGCCCCATAAACCAGAGGTCAATTGATCGAAACTGTCCTCTGCTACACACCACCTTTATGGGGCAGCTGGTGGCCTGGTGGTTAGGGAGTTGCCCCTGCAATTGGTAGGTCATGAGTTTGAATCCCAGGACTGCCAGTGGCACCACTGAGGTACCCTTAAGCAAAGTACCATCCCCACACATTGCTCCTCGGGTGCTGTGTTCCTGGCTGCCCGTTGCTTCACTTGGTGAATGGGTTAAATGCAATTTCGTGCAGTTCACACTGTGTGTTGTGCTGTGGTGTGTTCACATATGACAAATGGACACTTTACACGTTACAATTTATAGCATTTGAATGGTTATTTCATTTTTATTTGCCAGGCCCTTCGAGAGCAGCAGGCACAACCTCAGCCCAAACCAGCACCTTCAGCCAGAGCCACACTTCTGCCAGGTACTGCCTCCTTACCTGGCTCCTCCTCTGCCATGCTTCGTCTGCAGTTCTGTTCTGCCCAAGCCATCGCTGACGGATCCGCCTCCACGTCCCTCCGCAAGGCCAAACTCCTTCCCCCTCTCCTGCCATCAGATCCAATCAGGTTGGAGAATGGCGTGACGACGCTTAATCTCCTCCCCACCGCCGAGCAGGTAGACTCAGGGAAGCATGCGGAAGAAGAGGTTTTAATCATCCACCCATACGAATGCTCCGAGTGTAACCTGCTGTTCAGCACACCAGAAGACTTTCTCCATCACCAGGGGGAGCACTTTTTGGCACAGGACAAAGAGAGCGGGGGCACCGGGATCATGTTAGGTTATGAAGACGGTCTCGGCACAAAGGATGATGAAGGAGGGAGGGATGAAGAGGGGAGGAAAAGCTTGAGCGGAAGGCGCCCTTACACTGCCCGGTCAGCCAGTCTGGGCTTAAATTCCTCCATCTCTCCCACCAGTCTCCAGTGTGAGGAGTGCAACAGAACTTTCACCACGGCCAATCGGCTGGCAGCACACCTGAGGGTGCACGAGCAGGGAACGCACGAGTGCCCAGAGTGTGACAAGGTGTTCAAGAAGGTGGGGTCGTTGCATACGCACATGCGCACACACTCTGGGGAGGCCCGTTTCCTGTGTGTGGATTGTGGGCACAGCTTTACAACAGAAATGACTCTCATCATACACAGGTATGGGGAAGAGGACTGATTATTCTGTTGTTATTCTGTTATTTCTGAAAAGGTAACCATACAAGACTGGATTGTTCATTTAAGGCAGACGCACACAATTAAACCTGACAATTAACAGATGAGTTGAATCAGGTGTGTTTGAGGAGGGACATCACCTGAGCTAGACACTGGCCCTTAGAGACTCTTGCTATAAGAGAAACTACACATACATCTTTTAATGACAGTGATGCTTTGCTACATAAATTACAAAATATATTAGTATTACTTTGATATAACCATCTGTTTATTTTTTTTCCCTTTCATTTAACAGGAAATCCCACACATCTGAGCCTCTCCATAGGTGCCCTTTCTGTGCCAAAACGTTTACCAACATGACCAAGTTCCTGTACCACCGCCGCACTCACACTAACCGTGAACCAGTTAACCCTGCCACTGTGGTACGTTCTAGCATAGCTGTCAAAATGTGCTGTGCCTGTATAAAAACATTTGTAAATGGCAAACTGAACACTTTTTTTTCCTTTTGTACAGGTTCCACTGACTCAGCGCTTGCCTCTCTCCATCATGCAGAGGGCAAGAGAACGAGAGGCTGCATGGAGAAAAGAGAAACAGGCAGCACTTATGGCTCCTGTAACTGCTGAGCTGGACTCAAGTGTGACAGTTCTGGAGGCTGCAGCTGCTGACTGTCAGGCAGCCGTGGTAGCAGAGAATGGGGTGGATTCTAGGAATCCAACAATAGAAGTAGCAGCAAAGTTGCAGTTCACTGCAGACGACCTTACCACCCAAAACTCAGCCAGGACAGAGAGTTGTGACAACCAGGAAGAAAAAGCACAGCCTCCTGTTACTGGAGAGTCTACAAAATTCTCTTGTTCCACTTGCGATAAAGTGTTCCCTTCGCAGATCCGCTTGCTGAGCCACCGGCAGACAGCCCACTCCAGCGAGCGACGTTTCAAGTGCAACGTCTGTGGAAAGCCTTTCAAGAAGCAGATCCACCTGCGCAACCACTTGCGTACACACACAGGCGAGCGCCCCTTCCAGTGCAGCGTATGCGGCAAAACCTTTTCCTCGCTAGCCAACCTCAGCCGCCATGGCCTCACGCACACTGGGGTGCGGCCGTATCGCTGCGATGTGTGTCCCCGTGCCTTCAGCCAGTCATCCAACCTGCAACAGCACCGCCTGCTCCACAGTGACCTTGCACCCTCACCCTGCCCAGACTGCCCAGCCACGTTTGTTCGGCCAGAGAAGCTTGCAGCCCATCGCTTCCTACGCCACCCGGGGGCACCGGCACCCTACTCTTGCCCCCATTGCTCATCGGGGTTCTTGCGCAAGCGGCAACTGGACATCCATTGCCTGGAGGAGCATCCTGACCTGACGCAGCCTTTCCCAGATGGCACTCAGGGCCCAGAGGTTACAGGTCAGCTGTCTAACGGAGGTGGGAACAGAGCCCAGCAGGGTCCTCCCAAGCAGAACTTTGACTGCACTGTCTGCGGGAAGCGGTTAAACTCACCTGCTAATCTACGGCTGCACCAGTTGAGCCACGGGCTGGGACCTGGGCGTCCACGCAGCTCTGGGGCTGCTCCTGGAAGGTCGCACCCTTGCCCTGTGTGTGGGAAGCTGTTCGTTTCGGTGTCAAGCGTCACACTGCACCAGCGGGTCCACACGGGGGAGCGGCCGTACCCTTGTGCCGTTTGTGGAAAACGCTTCCGGCAGAACACACACCTGCGGGAGCACCTGCGCACACACTCAGGCGAGCGGCCCTACCGCTGCGAGTTCTGCGGCAGGGGCTTTGTGCAGAGCATGCATCTGGCTGAGCACAGACGCACACACACTGGTGAGAGGCCGCACGCCTGTGCCGAATGTGGGAAAACCTTCAAGACCGTCTCGAACCTAAGAACCCACCGCAAGACCCACACACGCCCCCAGCCTCAACAGGAGGAGGAGCAGCAGGCCAAAGACATTGTTGCTGTGGAATCTACCATTGAGACCGGTATGGCAACAGTTGCTGTGGTGAATGCCTCGGAGATGAACCTTGCTACTGCAGTTCCAAATCTTTGCCAGCAGGGGGTCCAGCTTGGACAGCCGCAGCTCATACAGATCCAGACATCCAGTTTGTCACAGGTAGGTGGGGCTCAGCTATTTGGATTTTAGGACCTGTTTCATAAGATTTATTGCCTTTCTGAATATAAATGTTGATCTGTAAAATACTGTGTGTGGGGTTTTTGAAGTTACCAAAATGTTACCAGCTTAAACCAGCAAAGGCAGTTGCCACAGGTGTAGTCAGTGACTGGTGTGTATGTATTCAGGTAGAACTTTGTTTTTCCCCACAGTTGAATATTTTGAGTGTTATCCTCTCACCTCCAACATCCACTGTCTTCTCTTGATCTTTCAAGACTCAGGGCACTCCCACCATCATGTGTAATGAGTTTGGAGAGACGATAGCCATCATCGAGACGAGCGGCGACCTGGCGGAGGCAATAGAGCTCTACCACACAGCGCTGGAGGGTGGGGTCAACATGGAGGCCATCACACTGGACAACCTGCAGCTGATGTGATTGAGAGTGAGAGAGCAGCTGGCTACATACTTAAGAGTGTCTCATGGAACACTGAGGACTGAGGCTGGAAGATGAAGAGAACAAAGAATTGGACTGGGGGAAGCAGACCACAACCTTGACCTCTGCAAGCCTGACAGGAAGGTAGCTTGAGGGAATGTGATGGGAGGCAGCAGGATGAATGAGAGTAGTTGCTTCTGAGGTAGGGTCAGTCTGACTTTCTGATGCCAGAGAGACTAAGGCTATCGGTAAAAGGAAATCTCCAGAATTTCTCAAAATTGTCTCTTTGTTGAGTCTGTAATCGATGACTATGGCCAATACTTTTGACACGTTTTCCTTCATTTGGAACAAAAACAGACCAACTGATTCTAAACACTCATCATCATAATGGATGTTTCTGAAGTTCTGATCCAGGGAAATATGTCAAAACTATTGTCCATGGTAACTGATGGTACAGATGGAGCAAAACGCTGAACTATTCCTTTTAAAAACAGTGTTATGGAAGGGAAAGGCATAGCATGACCGCATGACAAACGCTTCTGTTTCCAGAATGTTCCATTTCTGGATTATTCTTTCTTCGGAAAGCATGACTGAACACATACTTTGCAGAAATGGACCTGTACTCCACCAGACAGGAATATCCCAACTGTAAGTGAGAACTAAGAGTAATCACCTCAGGCACAGGGATTTCAGTTTGTGGCTTATGGACGACTTGGGAAAACCTGATTTTGCAGACTCAGTTCTCTTGGTCTGTTGTTGTTTTGACTCTCTTATAAACATTCTTTTTTTTACTTTACTATATGATCCGAAATGTCAAATGTCAAAAATGTGTTGTAAATAAAACCTAACAGTTTGTCTCAGTGTCCACAAGCATCTTTAATAAGGTAAATGAAAAATGTTTTCACTGATAGCTTGCTCTGATCTGAAATGATATATGATATAGATATATGAAGTATTGTTTATTAAATCTAATCATTTGACTTTATGTTGAGATTAAAGGTTAACTCAGGGGTGCACGCCTCTGAACCTGGAGGACCAGCGTCCAACTACAGTTTGGCAATTCACCAACTCAAACACACCCACCAAACCTGCTAATTGGCATGAGCTGAATCAGCTATATTTGAGTAGGGAAACTGGCAAACTATGCTGGACACCAGCCCTCCGGGACTCAATGCAAAAAAAAATCTACTCTTTGCTATTAATAATTTCTCAGTGCTGCCATTGCAAATATATGAATACTAAATACTTCACACTTCAGTGGCACAACGTTATGTAATATGTATGTGAAGAAGCCAAGCCAGCTGAAACAGTGTGATGTTCTGGGCAATGTTCTGCTGGAAAACCCTGGGTCCTGCATTCATGTAGATGTTACTTGACATGGACTACCTACCTATTCATTGCTGAAGACCAGGTACCACTTTTCATGGTGGCGATATGCTGTAATGGTAATGCCCTCTTTCAGCAGGATAATGAGCCCTGCCACACTGCAAATACTGTTCAAGAACGGTTTGAGGAACAGGCCAAACTAGTCCAATCCATGGAGGCCACACCTTACAGCTTACGGCTGCTAAAGTCTTGGTGAAGATACCACAGCACACCTTTGGAGGTTTTGTGGAGTCCATGGCTTAGATCCACAAATGTAAAGTTTCTGCCACTCTAAACATGTAGTCAAGCCATGTTTAGAGTCTGAAGTTTACAGTCAGTAGAAATGCATATGTTTTAGTGGCATATTGATGGAAAAATGAGGAACTCATTTTTTGTACTATGATGAATGCTTAATAGGACAATGAACATGAACTAACAAGATAAAGGGACCACATGGTCCACTTCAGGTTGGTTTTATGAAATATTCAGACTTGCTTACGTGGTTTCTATTCCTCTATGACACGTATCTGGTAAAATCTACAAAAGAATATCGCTCAGCTGAAAGCAGCAGCTTTTTGGCTCATTTTGGCTGTATTTGATGGAGCTGTAAGCTACATTTGCCTCAAGCTCTGTTTTTCTGGTGAGAAAAGGCGACTGTATAATAAACCTCTCCAGACTGAGTGGAGTGTTGGTAAGGCGGGTTGTTCACATACAGAAGAGGTGTCTCCGTTTGCTTGAACATCTATTTATTCGTATACTGAGTGAAATTGATACAAACGTAGAGCTTATTTGTATAAATCCTTTCACATAATTAAAAAAAACCAAGAAATGTTAATATCCATATTCATTTATTTTTTCCTTTTGTTTTACAAGTTCAGTTCCTGTAATAGCATTGTTTAACCTTTAATAATGCTCATTTTTTGCTCCTTAATATGATGTGGAGTCCTGAGGCTCCACCAGAACTAAGTACAACACGAACAAGCCTCGCACGATAAAAAAAAATTCACCACAGACGCCCAGCCTCCTCTTCCTGCTCTCTCTCTCGCCGCTCAACCGAAAGTGATTGAGGTGTAGAAAGACCAATAAAGTGACGGAAGGAAGGAGGGAGGGAGGGAGGAAGGAAGGAACGACAGAACGGGGAGGAATGTTACTGGAGAAGAAAAAAGTTGATCTCGGTGACCGGGGATTCGCTAGAGAACCCGCATGAGATTTGTAATATCTGTGAGTAAAAATGACATGAAGGAACACGTCTTTATGGTTCTTAAGGGTTAAAAAAAGGAAACGATAAAAGTCACAAGGGAGGTGCGTTTTGGAGGACGAGCCAAGAGTATTTTTTCCTTTTTTAGTCCCTGCTCCCATCAAACTTCAGTCCTTTAGCATGACGAAAGAAAAACGACAGTATGTAAGGTTATACGGATTAAATCCACAAGAACAGTATTAATAAGAACAGTAATGAGAAATTCGATAATTCCATAATTATAATAATAATAATAATAATAATGACCTGTAGATTTACGAGTCGATTTAAAAATCAAGTTTTGCCTCCTTTTTAAAAAAAGTTATTAAATGTCATAGTAAATTCTTAAGAATATATTCCAACATACTCTACCTCTCATGAAGAGTAAAAATGGCAAGGAAAGAGAAAATTAAATATGTCGGTTCTTAATATATATGGAAAACAGAACGAAAAAAAAGAAAGAAAACGTGGCCGTAAAATGTGCCCACTGACTTCCCTTCCAGTAACGTCTCCCTTCATGGCCGGGCAGCTTTCAGTCTACGGCAGCCAATCATAGGAAGAAGGGGCCTGCTAAAGGCTAACGTGCTAAGCTAGTCCCTTGCTGAGGCGAATCAGTGCCTTGAAGAATGCTCTTCTGAAAAGTCTCTGAGAAAAAGAAAAGAAACACAGCGGAAAGAGAAAGAAAATGGTCAAATATCAAAATATAGAGTCCATTGAGTCTTCATCATCAACCTAGCCAATGGAGGCCGGCCTCGCAATGACTGGTGGTAAACCATGAGCCGAGGAGAAACCATCTGTGCCCATATGATACTTCCATATATGCCACATAAAAAAAAAATCAATTCAGTCTCAAAAACGGATGCCCTCGTAAGTCCTGCCTTCGTGGCAGCAGCATCGCCTTCACGGTCTTACAGGACAACCTCGAAGTCCTCAAGTCCAAAAGGAAGCCTTAGGAGTAAAATAATGCTTTAAGTTCAAGTGTGGATATTTAAGACAATGAACAGTGTGTGTGTGTGTGTTTGCGTGTTGCATTTGTATATGTGTATGTGTAATGTGACCTATTTCGATTCCGTTTGCATTGAAATGTTCCGACAACGTGAAATACTGTGGAATTCGGTTTAAAAGGCCCAAATCTTGGGCGATCCCCCCCGAACTCCCCCCATCCAAACATCCATGCCATATTCAGGCTCTGATTGGAGCATTAATGCATCTTCTACAGATGGTGGGAGGAGGGGCTTCTGGTCGACAAAGAAAAATTGTTCCTTTCAGTTTGTTTGTCAAAACTCATCTGGTGGAGTCCAGCGAATCGCCTGCGTTCCTGGCCTCCTCGGGGCTCACTTGCTCCTCTTCTTGCCCCGACTCCCTCTCAGAGCCCTCGGCCCCTCCTTCATGGGTGGCAGGCCCCGAAGGTCCCGGCAAAGGGCCGGAGTCCGGAGCCCCGGTGCTTTCCGAGGGCGCAGCCGTCTGCATGATCTTCTGGCGGACCTCGCGGATCTTTAGCTGCAGGCACACCTTCGTGGGGAAGATGTCGGAGTAGCGCGCCTGGAACGCAGCGGTTGCTTGTGCTATGGAGAGACAGGTACACATGCGGCGCTTTTAGCAGGGGTCTACTTATATGAGCACAAACGTATTTTGGTGCCTAATATACTCGTCATGCAAAATTAATTTAGGAATTTGCCCGTCCCCGTCCTATTTATTTGTAAGACTGCTTTTTTGTTTGTTTAGTTCCCCAATTTTCTCCCCAGGCCACCCACCATTAGCTAAGACTCCTACAGTCACACACTACCACCATCTTGCAGGATGGTATGTGCTTCCTCTGAGTTAGATATGCCGCTAAAGCAACTTTTCTGGACAGTTCAATATGAGGAGCAATAACTAGAAAATCTATTACATCACTTAATAGATGCCCATCCCATTCACCTAGAAAGAGCACCCAGCCACGGATTTCTGAGGCATCCCCAGGGATCAGAGTCAGAATCTCTCAACGATAAGACAGTTGCACCACTTGGGAGTCCCAAATTTGCATAAAATAAACAAGATTCGGTTACATTACTATTACACAGAGGACGGGACTCGAGTCAGACTCAACTCAGGAATTTGGTGACTTGAGAGTCCCTTCAACAAAATCAAACACCAATGACACATGACTCAAAAAGACCCAAAGTGGAAGAAACGCGGAATACAGACGGGACCCTCTATAGTCGGCTACAGGTCATGTAAATAAAATGGATTTGTCAGAACTCTATCCACAGTATATCTGATATAAACTCCTAACAGCAACATCAATAAACGTCTATGCTGTTTAAATACCAGTAAGCCCTCAGAAGCACAAACTCCAGTCTTTCTGTAGTAAATGATCAGAATAACAATTTAAGCTAAGCTGTTGGGTTCAACAAGAGCTTAAAGGCTCTATTTGAAGGATTTAAAAAGTTTCTGGTGTTCAAAAAAGTGCAAAATCTACCATTATTTTGTTCTCTTTTCTTTAAACTTTATTCAGCGCAGATGTTTTGTTTTCTTAGTTTAAAGGTGTTGTTTTTAGTTTATGGTCAGGTAGTTGCTTGTGTGTGTCACTTGCAATGCAATATATCTGCTATAAATGACAGACTTGCGAGGATTGGCAGTGCTGCGTAAGTCTACATTTATCCTTATCACACAGCGACCCAAGAAATTCAGTATGGGTTGAGATAAAAGTTGTGTGGGGACACTGAAGACAAAAAAATTTGTCAGGCTTTGTTGGATTCCAACGCAAAGCTCAGGCTGGGTTGGGATCGGGCTGTATTCGGAATTTCAGGACCAGCTGAAACTGCTGTGGTACCTGAGGGGAAGAAGCCATGCTCTTGGAATAGCTGCATGACGAGAGCTCTCCTCTGATCAAGCGTCCTCCTCAGAGACGAGTACGGAACTTTATCAAACTCCAGCTCCCCTAAGATATCCTCTCCGTCTGTACCTAAGAGAGAGAGATAGAGAGAGAGAGGGAGAGAAATGTAATTAATGCTGTCTACTCAGGCTGTATTCTGAGGCAGGAAGGCACCCAGTTGGGTCAGAATCCAACAGTCTCAAGTGCAATTCAGTTCCAAGTCCCTTCATCACAATACTGCCTTCTAAATTCAATAGAAAGGCAGCAAGGTACCGAGACAGTTGTCTTTAGTTTAAGACACACAGAAAGAGAGAGAAAGTAGCTTTGGAATGCACTGTTATTTTGCACACACTGGAAGCAATGCAATGTATTCAGTACTGTTTTGCTGTATTCAGTGCCATACTGTATCCAGGACTGTGTAAAAGTCCCCAAAAAACTATATATTACTATGCATCATAAATAACTATAACTACATAGTAGATCAACATATACACAGTTCAGTACAGTGACGATGTATTACCTGGCCTGTCGAAGGTAAAAATGTCCCCTTCACACTTAGCAGCACTTTTTGGTGTGTTCGGCTCTGAACTGCAACTGGACCTGCGGCGGCTTTTTCGCTTTGGGGAAATGGGGTCCTCCGTGGACGAGTCCAAATCTGCACACAATGCACAACATTTTGATTAACTCCTAAAAATAAGCTAATTATATTTACAACTGCAGCTCAGATTCCCATATATGTGAGAACAACCTTACAACCGGACCAGCTGTATGTAATTGTACACTGTGTGTTGCACATGAATAAATCAAAACAGGTTTTTACATTGACCTTCTAACGATGACCCAAACAGCATCTTACAGGACTCATTGGTATTTGCAATACCAATACTCATTTACCCAACCTTAAATGCAATATACTTACGTTTTAAACTTAACCATAAGTAAGCTCTTTACTGCAGTTCAAAATATTTCCAGTAGATGGCAGCGATGTTGTGATTGAACAGATCCATTAAAGTCCACACCAGCTGCCCTTGAGTCCTGAACATTTTTCACTAGTAAGTTTTAAGGCATTCTAAACTCTAAATAATAATCTAAAATAAAACTTTACTTTAAAATGTTGCATTAAAATGTGACATTGTTGCCCTCCAGCACCTGCACAAGAGTAAAGTACATAAAAACGAACTGGCAGTACTAGCGTTAGCATCACTATTTATACCTCACTAAGCACACAAATTTTGCACTGAGCATTTTTTTTGTCACCAAATGATTTGTGTATGCTTTATAATGTATGATTATAATTTTATCAAAACATGCCAAGTGCCGGGCAACAGTGTATTAACACTCAGCTGAAGCCCAGCTGCTCATCCGCAGCATGTTGCTACAGAAGCCACAATTGTAGACTCTTGTTCAAATGCAGATTTTAGGAGCTTATGTAGAGTTTATAACTAATTAGTAGTTACCAACAAGGTTTTAGTAGCTACTAAATATTTCCACCAAAGTAGCAAGCAACATGTTTTGATTCATTAATGTGTAACACTCATCTGTAACTTATATTTAACTAGTCTACATTTGATATATAGCTGGTGTATAGCATATGATGTATAGCTGGTGAAACAAGTTCATGGCCCCACTCATTTACATTTATGGCATTTAGCAGATGCTTTTATCCAAAGCAACTTCCATTCCCTAACTACAGGGGACAGTCTCCCT
>JBBPCZ010000007.1:2345908-2362667 GCA_037974445.1 Brycinus macrolepidotus
TCTACAAACACTACTGCACTTACAGCACATATGGAGGCATTTCTTATTTTCTACACAGCTCACACTGCAATAGTTCAGAAAAGAATAGCAACCTGTGCATTTTACACACACACACACACACATTGCTGTATTGTACAAACTGTACAAACAGTGAACAGGTAAAAGAAGGAAAAGTGGTCTCATTTTTTTCCATGGCTGTATATAAAATAAGCTATTTCCTCGGGGATAAATAAAGTTTTCTGATTCTGATACACACACACACACACACACACACACACGCTGTTCCACTCAGTGTACAGCACTTTAGCCCAGCTTGTTCACGAAGGATTGTTTCTGCCTGGACTGCCTTTTCAACGAGTTACAATAGGGGGCAACCAATTGGAACAGGGCTCATTTACATAAATCAGTCTTATAGGGAGTAAAACAGCATGTTTAATTAATAGATGAGGTTAAAAAAAAAATTTTTTTGGTGAATAAAATAAGTGGACCCCAGGAAAAATATGAACAAAATGCAAGGCAAATGTTAGACCTGGGTCCTTTGATATGTTATTAGTGGTGTTCCACTGTTCTGAGGTGCAGCGTTATGTCCCTCGGCCTCGCCTGCTGGAAGAATTTTATTAAGGTTTTCCTTCATGAATGTTCTCTCACTACAATACCCAGCATGCAGTACTGAAATACATCATCCCTGTGGTGTCATCCAGCCCTGCCGCCCTAGCAACTGAAAGGCTAATGAATACAACTAACCTTGCTAAAAAAAAATCAGAGAACTTTTACAGCACAAACAGGACTCCCGAGACTCGAGGTGTTCTACGTAGCTGGCCAGCTAGCTCGCTAACTTTTTGTCTTCTCCATTTTTGTCGAGTCATTTCAGTTGTTTTATCCATTCTCTTCACTGTAATGACCATTCCAAGACAGTTATCCGCCTGTAACAGGATATTGGTGATGTCAAAACGAAACCTCGCATTTCCATTTTTGATGTTTTGATTATTATTTTTTTTTTCATTTGAAAGCACCAAAATTTCATGAACGGACCTACAGAAATGACCCAAAATGACACAGAGATACAGTGAGTGTGCAAAACGTTTTAGGCTCCTGTGCAGACTGTTTAAAGCCATTTATCTGAGCAGTGAGGGACTTTCTGCCAGCAGATACACAAGTTTACATTAGAATTTTGTTTGTAGAAAAGTAGTTGATATTGTGTGAGCTGGTGAGGAGAACACAGGTTCGGTTCCAGATTCCTCTTCGGTTCCTCCAGCCGTTGTTTGGATTTGTGAAACTCCATCAGCAGCTCCTGATTTAATTTAATGAAGGACTGACTGAGCTGAATTGGGTCTTTGAGGTATTTAATGAGAACTACAGTGTAATACTGGGCTTCCATGAGGAGGTCTGGGAATGATTACTCAAACACAAAGACATTTGTAAAATCACTATTGCCTGTACTAATATTATTTGTATACATTCTAATATTGGCTGAACGGGTTTTCTCAGGTGTTTAAGACTTTTGCACGATATTGTACTTCTTACATTAACTTCCATTATAAGATGAAGTTTCTGAAGTAAGGTTGGGTTAACGGTGACGGTATGTAGCTTCAGAGCACGTTAGCTGACGTTAGCTGACGTTAGCTGTCTGCGCCCCCCAAAAACGAGAAAAAAAAATCAACCCCAAAGCAGTTGTAATATTTCAGGAGCCCCTCCCACGTTCGAGATACATCATCAGGAGGTTTTCCTAGCCTTTGAAGTGGACAATCTCACCCTGGAGAAAATCTCACTCCCACTGTGGGATGAGATAAGGCGTGTTTGTACGGTCGTGGTCAGGGCTACAATCTTCATTCTGATCTGGACTGTCCCTTTAAATCTGGCCCTGCTGTTTTGCTGTTTGTTGTTTCTTCGCGTATAAATGTGAAGTGTCACGCCATAATAGCCCGACCTCGCTGTCCACACACCTTCATGTAAATGCTGCCCATTTACATCCAGTCCTCTGATGCAGTCCACCCCCCCATCTCTGTCTCTCTCTATAAATAGGAGTGTTAATTTCAGTCAGTGCGACTGAACGTCAGTGTTTCACAGTCTCTCGGAACAGATGGGAGCTGTGAACTCTTCCAGCTGCACACCTGCGAGTGTGAGATGATGAGATGAGTGTGTGTGTCACAGAGAGAGAGGGAGCCAGACCGAGGGTGAAGCTAGCCAGACTTTACATGATCAAACGGCTCAGCGTCGTTAAACAGCCAATCAGAGGGCTGAGATAACCTCGCTGTCCCCATCCCTTAAGTATCGCCCGGTCGCTGCTAATTGATTGGCTTGAAGGTTAATTTTCTAACCTCTGAGGAGCAAAACTAAGTTGCTCAGAGTAGGTTTGGTATAGAACCAGGCATTTAATGGCACAAATTAAAAATAGCTATTTAATTTACTATCTAAACCCACTAGTGAACCTACACGTGTCTTCCGAGCTTTTTATATGGAATGCTGATGAAGATACAATAGTGGCAAATATGAAAAGAATATGTTTTCTTTGGGGGCTGTTTTGTCCTATTATGCCCTGCATGTATCCCTCCACCACGAACGGATTTTAAAACACATTTTAGCACCAAACCTTATCGTAAAAGGTATCCTAAAACAACAGGCAGTGTATTCAGGTGTGTTGAACTCTTCTGACGTCTGGTTACTTTCACTGTCACTGCTGATTCTGACTTTCTCTGGAATGGAGCATCTCACATCAAAGCCACTCTGAATGACTTTCCTACACGTTAAAGAGTTGATGAAGAAATTATGAAAAAATCACGGAAATTTGGCTTAAACTGGCGATCCAGCTATGGTTAACTGCTGCCTGTGCCAGCATCTGTTGCTGTGGACGTAGCTAGATTATTCATTTTCTCTTGACATCCTATAATTGAGCGGAGACGCCTCCTCCTTTGGAACCCAAAAGATGAACAGTATTTCACAAAAGGAAACTAAGATGTGGCCTTAGATGAACACACATTGCAAACGATTTAATATGATGATATGTGGTAAATGAAATGTAAGTGTTGTTAGGAAACGAGAGTTTTGCGGGTGTGGACAGAGTGGGTCAAAAAGTGCCAAATTACCATTCAGGTCATAAATTGCTGGATATTTCTGCGGGTCAGGTGCAGTGAGTTGGTTCCAGGGGCGTCTGAAGCATTTTTAATGTGGGGGGACACACTGGTGGGGGTGTCTAGAACTGTGGGGTGGGGGTTGTGATAGTTGTAGGGGGTTGCACGCTGCACTCTGCGTCTCGTGTGTTTTTACTCATACAAATTGCTGGGGGGATAAGTAGAGGGTGACGAAACGAATGATTTTTTTAATGGTGGCGGGACACGTCCCCCCCTAATATAATGGTTCTGGCGCCCATGGTTGGTTCTCAATACGAATCAGACAGGTGCGGTTCATAAAAAACCCTGACCCGGGCATCACTGGCGTCTTCCATGAGTGTCTGCGGTGTCCGAGTCGATATTCCAAATCCATGCGCACCACTTTTAAAACACCAGAGATATATATATTTTATTGATCTGTTGTACAGTGAACCACAGACAGTATTTAAGGCAGTGCTACTTCAATGATATAAAAGTACACCACATAAATCTCACATGATCACAGCGTGTACGTGTAGTTGAACCAACCTCCATTTCAAAAAGCCAGGCATCCCACCCAAGTACCTTTTATTGAGCAAGTGTTCTCCCGAATATCCCAGAGGAGTAAACAAAGGGTTTGTCTCGACTACACCACAACATTTTTCAAAGACTTGTTCTTGTCGCTTCTTTTCCATGAGAGCTTCCATGAAAATTTGATGCTTCAGTCTTGTGGGCCTGGGACTATTAGAAACTTCCCTCTTAGGCCAGAAACACAATCACGGGTTTGCACTAAGGGCTACATGGACTAGTCGACAAACAAGTCCATTAGTCAGCGCTGTGGGCAGCAGTCGACTGGTCAAGGACAGTGCCTGAAGTACAAAAAAAACAGTAGTGTACAGGCAGGAGCAGTCCAAAATTGAGCTTTTCTGCTAAACACAAAGTCCACCAGTTTGGACAAAGCCCTTTGTCTGGGCGTCAGTTTGGTTTGGAAAGAGCTGAGTACTGTTTACTGTTTTTGTCAGAGGGGGCGGTAATCGTATTTGTTTACCTAGATGTAACACGCACTCTTCCTCAACTTCAAGCAGGCGGATAGGTTGCTTTGCCGTGAAAGGCTGCCACTTGCTTGCAAAATTGACCTGTCGTTCAAAAAGTGTTGAGGACAGCGGACAAGTCTCCAGTGTTCTCAGCGTAAATGACACCCTGTGGGCCTTTGACTGATGCACAAAATAGCCCATCACAGAATGTGTTGGCCTCCGTTATCCTTTGTGTTTGTGCAATTGCTTTCAGTTTCTAGCCGTTTTCTACCTCTAGCACATAGGGGCTTAGGAAAATTTGTCACTGATACTGATTTTAAGGAGCAAAAAATTTGATAACCTATAATATGGACTGATGTTGTACTGGACTCCAGCGGTCTCAGTTAAACAGTGCTTTACGGACTTAGATGATTGTCAAATATGATTGTCAACTGAAACGTCAGAAACTTGCAAAGTCTTCGGTGTTATTGTATCATTAAAAGTGAAGCTTACTGGCTCTATATATTTTTTTATTTTTACCCAATTATCTGCCCGATTTAGTCAAGTCACCTAGGTTTCCCCCTTTATATGATGCTGCCAAGCTGAGAGGATGAAGGGTAGCATGATCTTACAGATGCCAACATCGGCTAGCATCACGCTGAGTGATGGGAGATGGGGAGAGGGAGGGCAATCCAGATAGAGCAAGACTAATTGTGCTCTCTTGGACCCCTGGACTTACGGATGGCTGTGGCATCATCAAGGACTGATCTTCTGATGGTAGGGGCAACACGAGAATTTGGCCAATACCAATAAATGCACGTAGCTTTAATGTTAGCAGGTTATATTGGCTAAATGATATATCACTTGGGCCCTACAAGCAACTTGTTTAGCTATTTGCCTGGCACTTTTTGAGTAGATGATTTAGAACTGAGGTGTACTGTGTAAAGTCTTTTCAGAATGAAGAACAGAATGAAGCACATTGCATTTTCCAGTTTGGAGTCCCAAAGATCCTTAAGGATTTCCAGAGAAACAGATAATCCCCAGAATCAAGGATGTTTCTGAACATTCTGGAATCTGCTCGACCTTAATGAAGAGCTGGATGTGGTTTGAACGGGTTGAGAGAAGTTTTGGGTCACTATTGACTTCTAGTGTTTGTTATCAACATTAGCCTTGTAGCTCCCATTCTAAACTGAAGAAGACTGCACTGTAATTCATTCTGGCCTTGACCTTCTTAATATCTCTCTTTAATGATACTGAAATATTTTCAATATTTTTGCAACATGAACCTCGGACGATTGGCGTAAGGAGGTGGTCTCAAATCCAAATTAGGCCCACTGCAACAGCACTATGAGACCAGTCTCACCCCATCACATGCCTTAAAGTCTTCAATCTGCCAGCAAGAAACTTGTTAGCCCTAGCATGGCTTGGTATTCCATCAGCGTCAAATCCCTCGTCTTCAAGGCTTCGACAGTCGAGACGCCACTTTATATTGCGCAGTGTACAGTCATAATCACGACTCTGGACAGCTCCATGTGCATCAACAATTTACAAAGTCATGAAAAAATACAGATTTTTTTTTTTGTCTTTGTAAAGTAATTACCGAAAGTGTTCCTAGCGTCAAGTTTATGGGGTTTCTGCGGTGGTAAACATCAGCACATTCGCTGTTGCCAAGGGTGACACAGCTATATAAAACCGAACAGTCTAGATACAGAGCCGTAGGAAAAATAGGCTACATTTACTCTGGCACAAGATGCAGTCATTCGTCGAGCCTTAATAAATGCTACGTGATAGCGAGAAAAAAACAGAACACACACACGAGCAACCACGGAAGGAATCGTACACTAATAGATTACAAACCCATAGTGATGAATATGGCACGGCTAAGCAAGCAGGTAGTATTCATTAAGCCTTCCTGAATGGCTGCAACAAGTACATAAATGTAACTGTGTGTGTGTGTGGGTGTGTGTGTGTGGGTGGGTGGTTGATGGCGAAAGAGATGCAAATGCATCTGGAAAACATTTAACTGGCTGAAGAGGATCTATTAGGAGCATGAAAATACATTAAACTGAACTGATTCAACTGCACTGGAGTCAGAGTTGATTATAATATTGAATCAATTTGGGTCAAAATAGGTTCTCAAACGTAATTAATAAATAGTAATAAAGGTTTGGTGGATTGTTTTCGTGGTCTCTATTCCACTGTTGTGTAAATAGATCCTGTGTGTTTGGAATATGTTTGAAAAATGATTCTGAATCGTCCCAAAATGAAATCGAATCGTGTTGAAGATTTCGTAGCTGCTGAACAGAATTTGGTGAATCGTGGATGGTTGTGAGGTCACAGATTTACACCCCTGGAGCATGGACCCCTGGGTTTAAATGACGCACTGTCCCTCCGTCCCTGCGTCCTCAGTCTGTCCATCCGTCCATAACACACACGTTCATGGCCCTATGTACAGCCACACTCGTCCATTCGCCTCCTTACGTGTCCATCGTGTGTGTGTGTGTGTGTGTGTGTGTGTGTGTGTGTGTGTGTGTGTGTGAGTTTGTGTGTGAGTGTGTGTGCGTTCACGTGTTGGCGAATTCGTTCACGCAGGTGGCCTTCGGTTCTCATCCGTGCCCAGAGGAGACGGTCGTGGAGCTCAGCGCGGTCAGCTCCTCAGAGGTTGACCACCGGAATCCTGCATGAAGAGACAGGAGAGGAGGGGTGGGGGGGGCGGGTGGGGTTTATTCTGCGTGAGATTAACTTTAAAATCCCTCCTGGCTGGACAAAGAGGGGAGATTTCACACATTGTCTCCTCTCTCTGTCTCTCTCTCTCTCTCTCTCTCTCACCCTCTCCCTCTCTTTCTCTCTCTCTCTCTCTCTCTCTTTCTCTATCTCTCTCTTTCTCTGTCTCTCTCTCTCTCTGTCTCTCTCTCTCTCTCGCCCTCTCTTTCTCTCTCTGTCTCTCTTTCTCTCTCTCTCTCTCTCTCTCTCTCTCTCTCTCTCTCTCGCTCTAATTCGGTTCAGCTTTATCGGCATGACTGTATCGAATACTGCAGTGGCGGCTCAGAGAGGGAGTGTTTTGGTGGCTGATCGTATTCAGTGATAAAAATATCAAAGGTAGAAGGTAGAATAATAATTACAACAATAACGAACAAATACTATAACGAGTGTCTTTCTTTCTCTCTTTTTTCCTCTCACTCTTGTTTCTGTTTCTCTCTTTTTTTGCCCCCCCCCCAATATATATATATATATTCTATATTAAGAGTATATTATAACATATAATGGGAACATATAATTGGACAATTTTTCTCTGTCTTTTATGTTTTATCTTTCCATCTCTTTTCCACTATCTCTCGCTCTATCTCTTTCTCTCCCTTGGTTCTATCTCTATCTCTCTCTTTTTTACTCTCTCTCGCTCTCCTGCCACTATCTCCCTCTCCCTCTGTTTTGTCTCTTTCTCCCTCTCTCTGTTCTGGTTGTCTCTTCCTTTCTCTCTCTCTCTCTCTCTCTCTCTCTCTCTCTCTCTTTTCTCTCCCTCTGTTCTGGCTCTCTCTGTGTCTCTCTCTTCTGCCTCTCTTTCTCCCCCTCCCTCTTTGGTTCCTTTTTAACTATCTCTCTGGTTCTCTCTTCCTTTTCTTCCCTCTTTTATGGTTCTTTCTGTTCTATTTGTCTTTCCCCACCTCTGTTTTGTCTTTCTTCTGCTTTTATTCCCTCCCTCTCTCTCTCTCTCTCCCATCTCGTGCCTTGTCCCTCTCTTCTTGCTCTTCCTTTCTTCTTTCCCTCTTTTCTGTCTCTTTCTCTCTCACACACTCTCTCTCCCTTTCTCTCTTCCTTTTTTAATGTTTCTGTTTCTCTTTGTTTGCTCTCTCTCTCTCCCTCTCTTTTTCTCTCCCTCCTTCTGATTCCCCTTTCTCTCGTTCTTTTTGTGTGCGCTCTATTCCTCTTTCTCTCTCTCTCTCTCATGCTCGAATGTTCTAATGTCTCCGTCTTGCTCTCCCTCCCTCTATTCTCTCTTTTCTCCCTCCCTCCTTTCCCTCTCTCTCTCTCTCTTTTTGTACTCTCTCTTTCTCTCTCTCCCCCATACTCTCTCTTTTTCTCTCCATCTCTCCCTCCTGTTTCTCTCCCTCTTTCTAATGTTTCTGTCTCTCTCTCTCTCTCTCTCTAATGCTCCAACATCTGTTTTTCTTTCCTTTTACTCTCTCTCTCTCTCTCTCTCTCTCTGTCTGTCTGTCTGTCTCTCTCTCTCTCTCTGCTCCCCCCCCCCGTGCTGTTGTGCAGTACGGGTAATCAAATCTGCTGCCACTGAAAACACAAATATGCGCATATTCATGTGCACACGTCCTAAATAAATAAATGCAAACCAATTTTAAGCATAAATGATGCGTTTCGGTTTGTTTTTAGGCTCCTCACACACACACACGCTCACACACAGGTTCCCGTCTTCGTCAACACACTCACACTTCAGTCAAGTTACCTCTGCTTCTCTCTCTCTCTCACACACACACACACACATTTCAGCGTGTCTGTTCCTTACACGTTTCCACACACACATTAAATCAACACTGGTATCCTCATCCTCGCTCTGTCTCTCACTCACACACACACACACACACACACACACACACACACTCACATACACACACACACACACACACACACACATACACACACACATACACACACACACACACACATTAAATCAACACTGGTATCCTCATCCTCGCTCTGTCTCTCACTCACACACACACTCTCTACCTCTCTCTGTCAGGGAAAGAGGGGGTGCTGTGAAGTGTCTGCCTGCTGTCCTCCTGGGCCAGGGAGCGAGGGATGGCAAGGGAGAGAGGAGGAGGACGCTGAGAGAGAGAGCGGTCATAGCTGAGAGAGAGAGATGAGAGGATGAAAGAGAGGAGAGGGGGAAAAAAAGAGTGAGAGAAACTGAATAAGGCAGAACATCACTGATGTACAGAGGGAATCTGAGAGAAAGGGATGGCAGGGCTGGCAGAAAATATTATCATATATTTTTAATATCAATATTTAAAGGCTTTCGTGCCAGAACGCTTTACAGATTACTTTCAAGAACGCCCCCCCCATGACGTATGGTTTTGGTTCATGGGCTTTGCAAGAAACATCAGCTTTACATTTTGATTAATGTCAACTTTAATACAGAAATAAAATGGTGTTTTCCATTAAAAAACAGCTGTTATTCTAGTAAAGCCAGTATAAAGGGAGTAAAACTGATGAAATCATTGTAAAACATGGCCTCCGGTGTGTTATTGCTTTTAGAAAATGCCGGACAGCCTGAAATATGCTGAAATACATGACTGTTCAGTAAATCATTTAATTAGTTTTTAATACTAATGGTTAATTATTAATAATAATCAAGATCAGCAATTCTTCCACCAAATAAGTAGTTCTTTCAGATGCCTGTCGTTGTATATTGCAACCATTTCTTGAATTATTTAGCTTTTATGTCATATAATAATAAAAGTATATATAATGTAATATATAGTATATATTATATATAGTATAATATAGCATAATAATGTACCCTTATAAGTACTTTTTGTCTAAAAAATAATATTATTTGCCACGTATGTAAATTCCTGGATGAACCCACTTATTGGGTGTAGAAGCTTTTCTTTATTACTTATAAAGCGCACTACATAGGGAGCATGGGTCCATTTGAGACTCTACTGAAGGCAGATTTGACTAAAACACAGACATCTGTAGAGTTTTTTGAACATTTGAAGTTTTTTATATTGCGGTTTTGCAGGGAATCATATGTTGAGTACTTTAACTCAAAGCCTATGATATCAGTGGAGGAGCTGCTTAGCCTGTTAGCTAGCTTGTCGGCCCAGCTGTAGTTCACCGCTAATTGAAGTGCACCAGTAAAATCAGGGGGTGGTTTTTCAAACCATTACACGGTTCTACCACTGAAAAGGGTTCCACTACTGTTTCACATCTAGGAACCTTGTTTGCTATTATACAGAACCCTTTTTGTCAAGAGTGTAGAATTTATCCTTAGTATGTAAGTATTTAAAATGGTTCTGAAATCTGATTGGCCTTTGGAGTGGAATACTCACATGAAATACTCACATATGACCTCTAGATCTTTAACTGACCTTTACATTAGGGGGGGGATAACATACAGACAATGTGTACTTAAGGGAAAGTTTAGGTGCTGTGTCAAAATCCCAGTTAAAAGTGATAGTACAAAGCCAAAAAATTATTAGTAGTATTTAACAGTAAATGTATGAATAAATTAAAAGTTTTCCTTGTTTGGTGGTCTGTGGCGCGGTGACTAATCAGCAAGTCCCCACACAAAAACAAATTAGCATAGTTGTGGGCAGTTTCATTTTACACTCAAATGAATCTGAACGTTTTATTAAAAAAAAGAAAATATATTTATATGCACAAGAAACTGAAAAGAGATGTAATGAGCACTTTGGAGGTCTAACTGAAAATGTGAAAACTAAACTAAACTCTTTGGTGGCAAAAACACAATATTTTACTTTACCTGATCTTCCTACCATCCCCTAGCAACAGTTGCTAGGAAAGAATGTACAATTTAGATTGAGCATGAATAGGGCGATTTAATTAAGCATAACTGCACCAAGTTATAAAACCTCTCACATTTGTGGAGTAAATAACAAAGTTATGTATATAGATTATATATCAATCAACCATATGTGTTAATGAACCATTTTTGTTTATTGCAATAATTATCAACCAAACCCCTCAACCTTGATAAACTGCAACACCCAATCCTCTCATTGCTTATTGCTCTCCAAAATGTCCACATTTAAAACAGCTGACGCCCGCTAACTCTGCAAACTGTCCTGCTGGTGCATGCTGCTGTGAGTGAACAGCTAGACTTCTTCTGCACATCACAACCCAGTACACCGAAGCAGCAACTGTTTGATGTTAAAGCCTTTGCTGCTATCGAGGAACAGAATGTTAATCATTTGATCAAAAATGAGGCAAACCAGGATTGTCGGTATCCAGAAAGAGGTTTTCCCTGCCGTCGTGTCGAGCAGGCGAGCATGGAGAGTGCAGGTTAATGCACTCCGTGCCTTCAGCCAAAAACACTATCATTAGCTCAAGGCAGAGAGCGAGAAAGAAAGAGGCAGACACGCTGGGGCTAATTACAGGGTTTACATTTGTCAAATTACAGCCAGAAGTCATTATACGAGACGGACTGAGAGCCACAGGTACACACACACACACATTGCAGAGCCAGGCTCATGCAATATTCATGCTACACACACATTCGCACTCAGATTGAGGAGCTAGATCAGGTTCTGCTCCGAGTGAGAAGCAATAAACAGCGGAGGGTTGTTAGGAGAGCAGAAGGCTGGCGCAGGGAGAATGCATAATGTAGAAAGTGTGTGTGTGTGTGTGTGTGTGTGTGTGTGTGTGTATGTGCTCATTTGATCAGCTCGTCAACAGAGGCACAACAAATCGCTAACGACTCGGTTTAATACCACAATAAGGGACGCTGCTTGATCTGTTTGAGTGCCTTAAATCTCTCAGGAACGCGCACAACGTCCCAAAACTGACCGAAACTGCCCAGCCAGTTAATCCACTGAGCGATGGAATTGAAGTGTGTGGCCAAAAATCGAATCTACAGTTTTCAGCCTCACCTCCAATGAGAGTTGGTAGGAGAGGCGGACAAATCTGGACTGACAGGGTGGTGGGGGTGGTGGGGGGCATCAGGAGGCAGCAAACGATGTAGACGTTAAAGTTGTGATGTTTAAGGCTCTTTAGGTCTGTATTAATCAATATCAGAATGATTTTTTATTATTATTGCCCAATTTTCTAATACATATTCAATACTGAGATTTGATTTTATTGCCTTTTACTATACTATCACTATTTTCTTCCCATTGTCACCAAAGTTGGATCTGCATGTTGCCTTGAACATTTTTAGCAAAATGAAATCTGTGATGCTAACTGAGCAGAACTAAGAGGGACTATTAATAACTTGCATTATTAATAAGTCAAATGACGACAGTAAATATGTGTTACTGCATTTGGAACTGGCAGGCAGGGCAGGTCAGCTTCTTTCTTTTTGTCAGCTTTGAATTTTAAAATGTGGGAACAGTTGCAGAGATCTGGCTGCTCTGATCAAAGCAACAAGCCTGAATCCTGGAAACAGACAAATGTGTTCGCGAATGAGGCAGAAATTTGTTGAGAAACGATGTCTTTTTTATAGCAGCCGTCTCATGACCGGATACAAATGTCATAGTTTAAAAATGTGGAGGGAACAGGACTTAAACAGGACCAAAAAATGTTTTTAAACGATAGGATATGAACTAAGAAGGTGAAAAAGTTTGATTTTGATTTCAGGTTGACTTCAACCCAATAAACTTCAAGACTCGTATCGTAACTACTCCAAATTATTCAGTGTCTGCTAAGAAATATTTACTCATAATTCAACAACTTGTATGAAATATTCAGTATCTGCTATGAAAGATTCAGTAACTGCTATGTATTATTCAGTGTCTGCTGGTAGATATTTAATAACTATTAAGGATTATACAGTAACTGCTATAAATTATTCAGTAACTGCCATAAAATATTCAGTAACTGCTATAAATTATTCAGTAACTGCTATAAAATATTCTGTAACTGCTATAAATTATTCTGTAACTGCTATAAATAATTCAGTAACTGCTATAAATTATTCCGTAACTGCCATAAAATATTTAGTAACTGCTATAAATAATTCAGTAACTGCTATAAATTATTCAGTAACTGCTATAAATTATTCAGTAACTGCTATAAAATATTCAGTAACTGCTATAAATTATTCAGTAACTGCTATAAATTTTTCTGTAACTGCTATAAATTATTCAGTAACTGCCATAAAATATTCCGTAATTGCTATAAATTATTCAGTAACTGCTATTAAATTATTCAGTAACTGCTATAACTTATTCAGTAATTGCTATAAATTATTCTGTAACTGCTATAAAATATCCTGTAACTGCTATAAATTATTTTGTAACTGCTATAAATTATTCTGTAACTGCTATAAATTATTCTGTAACTGCCATAAAATATTCAGTAACTGCTATAAATTATTCCGTAACTGCTATAAAATATTCAGTAACTGCTATTAAATTATTCCGTGACTGCCATAAAATATTCAGTAACTGCTATTAAATAACTACTATGGCTTTATTCAGTAACTGCTATGGAATATTCAGCAGCAGCTAAGAATTATCCAGTATCCGCCAATAAATATTTAGTACTAACTACTATGAGATATTCAGAAACTGCTATGAATAACTCAATAACTGCTCAGAAATATGCGTCATTTCTTTTTCTATTTATCATTTAGAAAGCACTATGAAATATTCAGCCACTGCTATGAATTATCCAGCGTTTGCTATGGATTATTCAGTAACTACTATGAATGATTGAACGTAGTTCATTTCGTTAAGTCCTGCTGATACGTCCTCGTAATAATCGGCTCTCAGGTTCCACCAAACATGATCTGGATTGAAGCTTCACAATAAAATAACAACAGAGCAAAGGCTTGCACACAGAGCTAGAACATCTAACGACGGTGCTCCTGACAACCTCACAAAGCTGTGAAACTTCCTCTGTAATGCTTCCACTGAGAGATAACAGCAGGAAAATCTGCCGCGCGAACCCTGGCATTATCAGACTGAGCGCGCGCGCACACACACACACACACTCTCTCACACACACACACTCTCTCACACATAAAGGAAAAGTGTGTAGGGACGTGCGGCGGTGCAGGGAGGATAGATTAAGTGCCGAAGCCGTCTCACCAGAGTTTGGCTGAGATGATGACCGCCGAGAGAATCAGCAAAGACGAGATCGTCACGGTCACATAGAACTGGGGATCCACTATAGAAAGACAGAAAGAAAGAAAGAAAAAGAGAAAGAGAGAGAGAGAGAGAGACAGATAAGAAAAAAAGGATTGGGGAATAAATAAAGGTAGCAGGAAAAATGAAGAGAAAAGGCACAAAGCACAAAGGACAAGAAAAGCAGCCGCTAGTGAAGAGAAATGGAAGTGTTGAGCGAACACAATAAGGCGCGTTCTGAGGATAAAAGAAGAAGAAGCAGAGAACTGAGAACTGAAATGACTGAACTGAATCTTTTCTTTCACATGCTAAAGTGGATAACTTTGAATGCGAACTAGCAGCCAGTTAACATGAATTTGGTTTTGATCAACGGATAAAACGAACTACAGGGATAAAAGTAGCTATAGTGTCGCTAGCAGCGGAAATAAATGAAATAAGTCTTTCTTTGACGCACTGAAGTGGCTAATCATGAACGCAAACTCGTGGTCAGCTAGCATGAGGCAACTTACTTAGCCTTCGACAGATGAATAAAATGAACAACAAGAGATAAACATCGCTACAGTGGCGCAACAGCTCGAATAAAGGAACCGAATCTCCTCCATTGCTTAAAGGAACAAACATGCTAACTATGAACGTAAAACAGCTAGTTAGCATGATAGCATTTAAGGCTAATCAATGGACTTTCCCTTTCATTAGTAACATTGGCATTCCTGGCTGACCTACTAGCTACAACTTTTATGTGGGAGCAACAAAATTAGCATTACAGATTAGCAAAGCTGAGATATACGACTGGGTAATGACTGAAGAAGAAAAAATAAAGTGAGAAGCAGTAAAAAAAATGGATGTGGAAATGAATGAAAGAGCTGGGAAAATGGAGGAAAAACACACAAAGAAGAGAGGAGAATGGAAGTATTGAATGTGGTGTAACTGCATCCGGTAGCATCTTACATTAGGCTATTTAAGATTTTTGTCATAAATAATGAATCATGAATGTCATGTTTCAGTTTGTGAGGGATCTGTTTGAAAATGGTTAGCATGATGAGTTATGTTATAAAAGAAAGTTATGCCAATGCAGAGCTGGATGAAATGAAGTACTATTGAAGGGATAAAAAATGTCACTAGCACTGCTAGTGTGGCCAGAAACTGAAATGATTGAACCGACATGCTACTTATTGATGGAATTTATGATAATTATTGGACATTCATTTACACTGTCTGTTAGCAACATCAGCATTTTTGACTGAGCAATTAAGGAGAATTGGTGAAAGAGGAGCATTGTGGATATTGTAGTCCTAGGCCTTTGTCCCCCAGTGTCCCACCTTCTTCAGGCTCTTTTTCTTCCGCCTCTTCCTGGGACTCCTCTCCGGAGTCTCGGGCTTCGATGGACAGCGGCTGCTGAGGGGTCTGGTTGGCCGGGGTGTTCCAGAGGTGCGGCCACGCCTCGGGTGTGGCTGCCTTAGCCCCCTCTGTTTCCTGGCTGGACAGGAAGTGATGTGTCTCGTCCTCCAGTGGCTGTGTGGGACCCCAGTCCACGGCCCAGAGTGGAGTGGGCGTGGCCTGGGCAGTGACGGACAGCTCCACGTGGTCTGCCTCCTCCTCGCAGGATGTGGGGCGAGTAACTATGGCAACCAGCAGGAGGCACCAGAGAGGGCCCGGCCCAGAGATGGAGCTAAACAGGGAAAAGAGGGAAAGGTGGAAGGAAGGAAAGAAGCATTGAAGGAAGAAAAAAAGGAAGGAGGAAAAGAAGGAGGAAAAAAGAAAGGAAGGAGCATTAAAGCAAAAAGGGAAGGAACAAAGAAAGAAAGGGAAGGCAGGAAGAAGGAAGCAAGGAAGGAAGGTAAGAAAGAAGGAAAGAACAACAGAAGTATTAAAGGACGGAATAAAAAGGGAAGAAGGAAAAGGAGGAAGAAAGAAAGGAAAGAGCATAGAAGGAAAAAGAAAGAAAGATAGGATAAGGGAAGGAGGGAGAAGGGTAAAATTGAAGGAAATGAAAGAAGGGAGAAAGGAAGAAAAGAGACAAAGGAAGGAGTGAATTACAGAAAGGGAGGAAAAAGAGGAAGAGAAGAAAGGAAGCAAGGATAAGGGGAAGAAATGAGGGAAGGAAGAAGGGAGAAAGAATGTGAAGAAAGAAGAAAGGAGAAAATAGCAAATGAAAGAAGGAAAACAGAAGGCGAGAGAAAGGAAGGAAGGGGGGAAATGGGAAATGAGTGAAGACAGCAGGAACAAAGGAAGAAAAATAGAGAAGAAAGGAAGGTAAAGTGAGGAAGAGAAGGAAGAAAGATGGGAAGGGCAGAAGAGAGAAGGGGAAGAGCGGAAGGAAGTGTGGAGGAAAAGAAAGAGTTGTGAAAAAGTGGCGGTGGCGGTGAGGCTGTTTGTTTCCAGTGAGGTGAAGTGAAGGGTCTGAAAGGGTCCGACAGCCTCTGCAGGCGGAGGTGAGAGACCACTGTAATGAGGAGCTGATGGGAGTGTGTGAGCATGTTCCGAGGGTCTTAAGCCCTTTTCTCTTCTGCTTACCATCGCTCCATCGCTTCTCTCTTTTCACTGGCTCCCGGATCCACCGTTCATCTCAGAAAAGGGGGGAGGGAGGGCTCCGTCCTGACACTTTTACAGAAGAACCATAAACAGATGGCTGGAGTGGAGAAAGATGCTGACACCCCCCACCCATCCCCCCCCATCTCCCCCAACCCCCCCGCAACACACTTGACAGTCACACAGTCACGTAAATATAAATATCAACACACTCATATACGGGTGTGTGTGTGTTTGTATGTATACACACATACATACATATATACATATATATGTGTGTATAGATATATAGTGTAAAAATACAAACACA
>JBBPCZ010000007.1:2395789-2415823 GCA_037974445.1 Brycinus macrolepidotus
TATATATATATATATATATATATATATATATATATATATATATATATTGAGTGACCATTTAACAGCACGCTCTTAATGTCAAAATATCTTTAACACTGATTAGTAGCACAAAATACGTCATATCAGGTGGTCAGGTCCCCAAAGCTGAAATGAAATCTGTAGCCTTTATGATGCGTCAGTGCATTTTTACAGCCCTGATATGCAGCAGTGTAGTTGTAATTGGCCCTGTGTGTGTGTGTGTGTGTGTGTGTTTTTCAGGTCCACAGTAATAACTGGCACACTCAGGGGGTCCGTGTGTTTTCAGAGGTGGTGTGTGAGTTTAAGGCGAGTCTACTGAGCCGGTGGACCGAGCCGGCGCTGCGGCTGCCCGTACCTCTAGACGACCTGAAGGACCCCTCGTCCCGCTCCATCGTCCTGCCCCTGGGGGGCCGTCCCGCCCAGATCCTCCGCTGCCGCTTCGCCTTTGCGGACCGCTGGCTGCTCATCAGTGAAATCAGCTTCTCCTCCAGTAAACACACACACACACACACACACTCATTCACTCGTGGATTTACACCTCGCATACGCTCAGGCATGCACTAATGCACACAGTACACACCAGCACTGGTGTGGTCTTCGTGACAGACAGCTTTAGACCAAATATCTACTGTTATACCACAGTTAGTTCCGACCTCACAGTGTGGTTGGCTAAGAGGTGTCCTATGATGATACTATATGATCTGGACTCTTCCAGTATCACTCCACTCTGCTCGCCTGTAACCAGGCAACAACAACCAATCTCTAAAACAGTAACGGCCACAGGTTTATCAGGAACAATCCTGCCGAAAAAAGAACTACGAATAACATCTTGTCCTAAGAGCAAGAGACACAAGCGAGCAACAACAAAACCAAAACGTCCCACTGTAATCAGTTGTCCATACCAGTTCCGTATTTTTGGGGGAAAAAAACGCAATTTACAGAATGATATGCAACCTTTATAGCTGTCTATACCCACTACATGATACATGCTACAATTTGAATGATTTTGAAGGATTGAGTGCGGATCGGATCAGCGCTGTCGGAACAAAACCTCAAGCTTTCCGCAGATCGCTTTTATCTTATAATAAAAAGGGATTTTTTAAAGTCACTTTGGACCATTTCTGTTGCTCCGTTCACCAAAAGGCAGCTGATGTTTTCACATGACGAAGATGGAGATAGGAGGTTTTGTTCTGACACCAACCACATGCAGTTGTTATTTAATATGCGAACACCACAGTAAGACTGTACTCACTCTCTTTCAGAGCCGTTTGAGGGGGGCTCGGTGTTTCCCTCTGTAGAGATCCCTCCTCCACCCTCATCCACCCCTCGCTCTCGCTTCTTTACCTCCTCCTCTCCAGCATCCTCCTTCTCTCCCAGCATCAACAGCTCCACCAGCCGAAGCACTGGTAAGTGCTGGACCCCAGACGTGTGTGTGTGTGTGTGTGTGCGCGCGTGCACTGTAGCATCAGGATTTTAAAAGATAAATTGAGTGTATAAATTAATACAGCAGGAACAGCACTCCACATCACTTTATGCAGAACGGGCAGGCGTAAAATGCTCTAGGCGGAATGCCTCGCGGTGTAGAAATGTTCTCATGGGTGTGACATCACAACCATGATGGATTCAAAACAGGCTCTTTCTGCAGCTCAGTTTCCATATATGCACTGTGTGTACTGGGGATACTTCACACTCTTTTACTTCCAAACAGTAAGACAATCATTTTTTTCCTGATCTGGGTCCTTTAAGACGTGGTGTTAAATGACTAAGACACAGTGCCCCACACACCTAGAAAGTAAAAGGAGGGTTTAATTATATTCCAAAAAACCTCTCAAAAGTTGTGGTGGTCTTGGGGGTCAGTGAGGAGTTTGGCTGGCAGACTGCAGGCCTGTGTGCTGGATGCCTGATTTACTTTTAACACCATTCATCCCTCCCTCTCTCTCTCTCTCTCTCTCCCTCCCCTCCTTTCTTCTTTTGTTTCTCCCTCTCTTTTTTCTTCCTTTCTCTGTTCTCCCTCTCTCTGTCTCACCTTTCACACTGTCTTGCTCTCCTTCTGTCTTCTTTTCTCTCTCCTCATTTATCTTTCTGTCTTCTGTCATTGTCTGTCCCTCTCTCTCTCTTTATTCTTCTCTTATTCCTTCTCTCTTCTGTTCTGTTCTCTCTCTCAGTCTCACCTTTCCCTGCCTTGCTTGCCTTCTGTCTTCTCTTCTTTTTTTTCTCTCTCCTCCTTTATCTCTTTCTGTCCGTTCCTTTCTCTGTCCCTCTCTCTTTCGTTCCAATCTTATTCTTTCTCTCTTCCTCTCTCCTTTTCTCTCGCTGCCTTACTCTCTTGCTCACCTTCTCTTGCTTTTCCTCCCTCCCTCCCTCCCCCTCTCATCCTGTCCTTTTTTCTCTCTCTCTTTGTCCTTCTGCCTCTCTCTCTCTCTCTCATCCCGCCTCTCTCGCTTCTTCTGCTTCATGCCCTTCTTCTGCTGCTGACGCAGGTGAGAGAGGGCGAGAGGCAGAGCAGAAGAGATGGAGGGAGAGATGAGTGGAAGAGGAGGGATGACAGTGTGTTTGGGGTCATGGCGACATTGCTGTGGTAGAACTGTGGGCTTTCGGTTTACTCTGCTTTCTTGTGGTCCAGCTGCAAAAGCCTTTAAAATGCCACACAATAGCATGCTTATACAAAGTGGTGTGTGTGTGTGTGTTTGCGTGTTTGCGTGTTTGTGTGTGTGTGTGGGTCCTTTAATGGTCTGAGGAAGATTGTTTTCATGTCCTGGAGTTGTTTGTGCGCTGCTTATGTTATTAGGAGTGTTGTTTTTGAGCATTCCTCCAGACCGACTCATAAATTCTCCTTTATTCTAATAACATTCTCTTTATGCTTCAGCAGATGCATTCTTATAAACCCTCAGCCATTCTTTATGGCCCTCGCGTTCCTCCTCTCTGCACTTGGACTGTGCATTCGCCATTCATTTCAGTTTAATTTACACGGATCAAAGCATATTACGGCTCCCAAAACATCTGTTTGCCAAACAATGCACACAGACACACACCGCATCCAGATCGGCGCGGCTCTTTTGGCCCCGGAAGCGTGTCAGTGAGGTCGAGGTGATAAGAGTAGATAACAGTGAGGTTACTCGCTTTGGAAATACACCATCAGTCAAAAGTATGGACACATCAGATTGAAAAAGAGTTTTGTTGCATTTTTGCCCACATTTACTCTTTTAATTTAGCCGTGACCATTTCCCATCTCCCTCATTACTCAAAGCTGCCAGACTGTGAACAAAAATGTACGCACACTTAGGCGTGACTTCTCTACTCACTGAACGTCTGTCCCCCCTTTGCCTTCTTCTTCTTTTTCTTCGTCTTTCTCTCCTTTAGGTGATGAGTTTGCTGCCGGCACTCCAAGAGCAGGGCTTCCGGTCGCTAAGGATGACAGCAGCAACACTGCCATACTGATCGGCTGCCTGGTGGGAATTATCCTGCTGCTGCTGGCTGTTATAGTTGTCATTCTGTGGAGGCAGTACTGGAAGAAGCTCCTTAGCAAGGTGAAGCACTGCTCAGTTTTTCTTAGTTAAAAAAAAGTGCAGTCTAAGGACTTTCTGAACCATGGGTACCAGCTGTGTTTGTGTGTTTGTGTCTGTGTTTGTGTGTGTGTGTATGTGTATGTGTGTGTGTGTGTGTGTGTGTGTGTGTGGGTGTGTGTGTGTGTGTGTGTGTGTGTGTTTGTGTAGGCCCAGGGCAGCCTCTCCAGCGACGAGCTTCGGGTTCACCTCTCAGTTCCCTCCGACAACGTGGTGATCAACAACACCAACACACACACGTACTCCAGCCGCTACCAGCGCATACACACTTTCCCTGACGACAGAGACAGGGATGCAGAGTACCAGGAGCCCAGCACCGTGCTGCGGCCGCGAGAGCAGTGCGACAGCACGGGTGAGACACACATATTTTTTAGGTCAAAATTGTAAGTACATAATAAAAGGGCCCGGAATTTGTCAAATTCATTGTTCGCACAGTCCTGCATAGCCAAGTACGTACATCTGCTCCGTTCCAACAGTATAAAACATTTTGTACAAAACAAAGCTATTTTACTTGGGAATATGAGTGTAAATCTCTGACATTGTGAAATGTCAAATTTTAACACAGTTATATGAACAATATAATTTGCTGTGATTCACAGTAGAATTATATTTTCAGATAAGCTGGATAGTTTCATTAGAATGAGTTAGAAATTACTCCCCAGAGGCACAGCCATGTAAGTGTTCACCTGATTTAAGTAAATAAAGGTATAGGAAGAAATACAGTGTAAAAATGTCATTTTTTTTAACTTTAACTTTTTTTTAAACAGTTAACTGGACAATTGTCTGTGTTGTACATTCTGTTAACTTCCCTGAGTTCAAAATGTGAAGGCAGCCCAGTTACACAGTGTACACTGATGATGGACAAAAAGAGAAAGAAGAGCAAAAAGAAAACGAGAGAAAAAGGGAAATGAATGCAAATGAAAATCCTAAGCAGGCTGAAAATACAGTTATTTAACATTGACCAAATAAGCCAGTGATTCTTGTAGTCATGGGAGAGTTTCTTCAAAGGAGCTTCTGGCTTTGACCATAATACAAAATACATTTTACATTAGAATGCTATTAAATTAGAATATGGTTACTGGACAAAGACACATTAACAGAGTTTATATGATATGAAGCTGCAAGTTTGTAGCAAACATAGCAGGTTTGGAGACCCCTGGTGGTCAGTCTGTGTAAATAACCTAGCATTGCAACGGCAAACACAAGGAGGATACATTTCACACATGGACACAGTATAGTGTGGCAAGGTCACCATTCTCCATACAAGATTCAAAACAACAGCCCTTATCTACCATACACACACACATACACACACACACACACACGCACACATACACACACATACACACGCTCTCTCTCACACACACACATACACATTCTCTCTCTCACACACACACACACACACACACATACACACACACACACTCTCTCACACACACACACATACACAGTCTCTCTCACACACACACACATACACACTCTCTCTCACACACACATACAGAGTCTCTCTCTCACACACACACGCACAGACATACACACATACACTCTCTCACACACACACATACACAATCACTCTCTCTCTCACACACGCATACACACTCTCTCTCTCATACACACACACACAGAAAGTGATTTAAAATCTTATTCTGGGCTGAAAGCCTTGTGACATTGCTACGTCACATGCTTTGCTTTTGTGTGTTAGTTTTAGATTCACTCTGTTACTGTAGTGAGCAGGAAACTAAGCCACACACAGTCCGAATAACGGGGCCAAAAGTACTTAAGGGCGCTGCTCAGACACAAGCTCAGATCATTTCAGCTCAAATCAGTGCAGCTGAATCGGCCCCTTCCCAAGCGTTCCTACACCCCTGATACACACAGACTGCTGTGATAGACATGGACGCTGCTGTCATTTCTGATGTGTTGAGTGTTCTGCGTGCTATTGAGTTAATGAATGATTGGGATCCTGACTCATTCAACATGCTGATGAATTATTGATTAACTGCCTGCAGTATGATAACCCTGCCTGCTCTGATCTGCATCTCATCTGTAACTGTTATACCCCCCAAACCCCCCTCCCCAAAAAAACACCCCCCTAACCATTATCCTGTTTGTGTTGGTGTTTTTTTTCTTGTGTTGTGACTCATCGTTTTTCTTTCTGTGCCGAGTCACGTTGTGATCGTCGCTTTGTTTTTTTGTGTTGTGTTGCATTTTGTCTTGTGTTATGCATTGTGGTGTTTTCTGTGGACATGTGTGTGTGTGTGTGTGTGTGTGTGTTTGTGTGACCAGCCTTGCTGTTAAACAACCCAGCCTATCACCTTCTCCTGTCTGACCTGAGGCATGGCCCCAACAGGCTGACAAACTGCTCCAGAGAGCCAGAAAAGCCCCAAAATCTGCCCCAGGGTAAGAGCGGGGGGGCAGTTATCTGCTCCACACGGTAACCCAACAGCTGAGAAATAGAGCTTTGGAGTAAAAGAGACATACATGCCATACATGCTAATGTTGCTAACAACGAATGGAAGTCAGTAGGAACCAGTTAGCATCATGTGAGTACTGCTAACTGTTGTCTTTCCTTCATTGTTAACAACATTAGCTTGCCTTTTTTCAACGAATCTCCATCTGTTTAAACAGTTTAAATTGCTTCCCTGTACTAGGAAAAGAACAGAAAACCTGTTGACTGAACAAACACATAATAGAAATTATTGGTCATTTGTTAGCCAAGTTCAGCAAGTGCCCAATGACTTCTGTTTAAAGTTTGTGTTCAATGTTTTCTCATCTTTTTTAAAGTGAAAGGCAGTGTGTTGAAACGACTGTGAAAAACCAGCAGTATGTTACTGAAGTGTGTGATAAATTAGGTTGAAAACACTGAAGTATTCTTTTAAGGGCTTTATAGCCTCGGGGAAAGAGTGGGGATCTCAAAAGAAAATGTTCATAACTTATTTAACATTTCCTTAAATTCCATTTCTCTGTAAGCGAGACCATGAAGTAGACATAAAGGGTTTGAAATAGCTGGTCAGGATTACAGTCACTGGCCTTTTTATTAGAAACACCACCCTTCTAGCTCTACTGTACACACGTACAGTTACAGACTGTAGCCCCCTGTTGCTGCAGCCCCCTACCTCAATTATCATTGGTCAGTTTCTGACCACAGGACCGCAGTTTAGGTTATTTGGGTGGTGGGTCATTCTCAGCAAAGCACTGACTCTGCAATGGTAGTGAAGGTGAAGCTACAAGGGAGGGTGTTTTAATAAAGTGGTCGGTGAGTGAGTCTGTGGGTTTTGAATGGGTTTATGCATAGTGTTTATGCCATGTTCCTCCATACCTGCCCACAGCCATAACCTTCGTCAGCATGTACATTATCTAATCGCTGGTGTATGTTCGAGTGTTTAAGTGCATGTTTGTGATTCATAGTTTCTAATGTAATTTAAGTGTAAGAAATGAAATAATCGCCTTATATTAACAAATGGACCATTGTAAATCTGATCTTTTTTTCCCTCTCTGACAGCGTGTGGTATAGATGTGGATGAAAAAGCCCTGCCCGTGCAGGAAGGACCGCCCCCGTACCCTGGAGCCCCGCCCCCTCTCTTGTCAGGAGCTCATTATGCAGAAGCCTCGGGGGGCGGGGCCAGCGTACCTCATTACGCTGAAGCCGACATCATCAGCCTACAGGGCGTGAGCGGTAACAACACGTACGCAGTCCCCGCCCTGTCAGCCTCGCCCACAGACTGCCCGCCCCTTCCGGAGTTGCCACGGGAACGGCTCATCTTCAAAGAAAAACTCGGAGAGGGCCAGTTTGGAGAGGTGAATACTCCCACTCATACACTATCAAGGTGCAATACAGGACCTAGTCACATGCCAGATGTCCTTTAACCTCACCGTGCTCTTGTGCCCCTTCTCTAAGGTTCACTTGTGTGAGATTGAAAACCCTCAGGACCTGCCGAACCTGGAGTTTCCCTTCAACGTGAGGAAAGGACGCCCCCTGCTGGTGGCCGTGAAGATCTTGCGGCCAGATGCTTCCAAAAATGCCAGGTCAGCAGTCCCGACTGCATCAACTAGTACAACAGCACACAGACGATGTGCACTAAGTGGACAAAAGTATGCAGACATCTATTCATCAGGCCTTACTAAATCAAGGCTGCCTCTACTCTTCTAGGAGGACTTTACATGAGATTTGCTGTGATTTGATTGCATTCAGCCATGAGAAAACTAGAAATGTCAGGGACTTTTGAGTCTGAATCACAAACGTCACTCAAGCTCATCCTAAAGAACTTTATATGCATTTTTATTTTACACATTTCGGTAGTTTTCTATTTATTGGCAGTTAGTCTCACATGCAAACAGTGAGGATCTTTCACCCTCTTCCTCCACCCTACAGTACTACACATTTACTGAGACACTGGCTCAGTTGAACTGGGGGAAAGAACAGGGTGATACATTACAAAACCTCACTTCTTAATGCCAGCTGAACGTTACATTAACTTTATTAATATTTAATGTTTTCATGATGACTGGACACTCGTAAGAACAGGTGTCCAAATAAAATAAAGTGGCCCCTTATAGTCACGTGTGAACACACCACAGCACAGCACACAGTGTAAACAGTGTGAAATTCTTTCTCTGTATTTAACCCATTCACCAAGTGAAGCAGCGGGCAGCCACCAACAGGGGGCGCCTGGGGAGCAGTGTGTGTGGGAACAATACCTTGCTCAAGGGTACCTCAAGAAGTCCTGGTGCCACTAGAAGTCCTGGGATTCAAACCCATGCCCTTCTGATCTCAGGGCAAACTCCCTAACCACCAGACCACCAGCTGAATACTTTGGGAAATAAAGTGTGTATGAAATTCTGCGTACTTTTGATGATGGGCTTCTATCATCTGTCCTGCAGGAATGACTTTCTGAAGGAGGTGAAGATCCTGTCCCGTCTGAAGGATCCTAATATAATCCGTCTGCTCGGAGTGTGTGTGAGCAGTGACCCGCTGTGTATGGTGACTGAATACATGGAGAGCGGAGACCTAAACCAGTACCTCTCACAAAGAGTCCTGCTGGACAAGACTGGACCACTGCACAACATGCCAACCATCAGGTACACACACGCACACACACACACATACACACACACATACAGGCAGCAGAGATGACAAAAACCAGGGATTAAACTGTAAACAAGGACAAACAAACAAAACATTTTCAAAGAATGGCATCAAAAACAGTTATAAAATTAATTTATGGAATGAAAGACTAATTTTAAATTCACTTTTTTAATTGATGCTATTATTTCATGTATTAAACATGTATTGGGGTAGTAAAATAGTAATCCATTACAAATTGCTTTTATCATACTGGAATTACTTTATTCATTTTTTCTTAATAAATGTAATCTCACCACTCAGTACTCTTAAATCCCAGTATTTATTTATTACTAAAATCATGGTAATCTTGGTAAACATTATTCAAAAGGTGTCACTATCCCTGCTTTTGAACAGTAAATAGGGAGTTCTGCTTTGATTGAAATGATGAACTGGATCCTGGCCAGTTCAGAAACGGCTGCCTCTGAATAAAAACTTCATGAAGAAAACAGAAAGCTTATGGCGCTGTTCCTGAATGAAAATCGAGTCCGGTCTCAGTTTGTGCTCGTGAGGTTTGTGCTCGTTCTTCTTCAGCACGGTGTTATGCGTTACGTTGCTTTGTCACAGGATAAACTAATTACATGACTGTTACCCCCAGCACTGTTACTGAATAAATGCAAGAGTGACTAATAGGTCAAATATATGCACATCGTTATAGCAGAATATTTTGATTAGTTTCATCCCGCTGGGTGACCAAATGCATTGGAGAGCACAGGACGCTGGAGCAGCAGCAAAGAAATAATGTTCCTCTAATTGTATATTCTGTAGATTGTGTAGAGATGTCAAAGCCACTGCCCTGTGTGTTGTTCCTCAGTTACCCGGCTCTGATCTCCATGGCGAGTCAGATAGCGTCTGGGATGAAGTTTCTGTCATCCCTGAACTTCGTCCACCGTGACCTGGCCACGCGGAACTGCCTGGTGGGGGGCGAGCTGGGGGACAGCGAGGACAGGATGGGGGAGAGGCACATCAAAATTGCCGACTTCGGAATGAGCCGGAACCTGTACGCCGGAGATTATTACCGCATTCAGGGCAGAGCTGTTCTGCCCATTCGCTGGATGGCTTGGGAGTGTATCCTGATGGTGAGAAGTGTGTGTGTGTGTAAGTTGTTTGATATTTGGATGGCGGTACTGTTTGATCCCACCATGTTACTGGATTCATCATTCCTTATTCCCACCATGCTGTGCCACGCAAAACAACGGAGAAGATGATGTGTGTTGCTGTGAATCTGAGCAGCGAGTGTTTATTTATTAAAAGGATTCTCTGCACACAGGGGAAGTTCACCACAGCCAGTGATGTGTGGGCGTTTGGGGTTACTCTGTGGGAGATGCTGAGTGTGTGTCAGGAGCAGCCCTACAGTCACATGACTGATGAGCAGGTGATTGACAACGCAGGAGAGTTCTTCAGAGACCACGGAAGACAGGTACACACACACACACACACACACACACACACACACACCGTTAGTTTACAAAAGTTTGAATACCCCCAGTCACGTGACATTTTTGTTGTTTTTCTTTCAGAGAATTCAGAGAATAGAAATATGACATTTTCCTGCAAGTTTTAGCACAAATGGTTTCTTTGTGTTAAAAATATATTGGATGAAAAATAGATCTAAAATGTGCCCCAGCTTTTGCACACAAACAGTTCATGTGCAGTAAATGTGCAGTGTGTGCTCTCTGTAGAGGATGTGAACTGATCATTTACAAAATAAACAGAACATGTCATTTGACTTTTGCGCACAACCGTGTAAGAGTAGAGTTCCGTACTTTAGCCCATGTTTATAGATGACAGTGTGCCATACATCATCAGAAACCATATAAGCGAGTCTATTAGAGGTTAATGAACCCGTCCACTCGGTTTGAGAGTGTGGTAGTTCAGGCATGCAGCTAGCACCATGCTAATTGGTACATTGGAATAAGGTACATTTGAGGTGCAGTGAGGAGGAGAACTGAGTACATTTGACTCTTCGCCAAAGTTTCACTTTAATGTAATGATACAGTTTGGGACTTAGTGGGGTGGTGGGGGCCTAGTGGGTAGGATACTTGCCTCTGGACCAAGAGGTCATGGGTTCGAATCCTCCCTTCAGCACCACCACTGGGTTCCTGAGCAAGACCCTTAACCCCAAGTTGCTCCAGGGAAACTGCCCCCTGTGGTTAGAGAATGGAAGCTGCTTTGGATAAAAAGTGTCTGCTAAATGCCATAAATGTTAATATTAAATGGCTTAACTCTCTCTCTCTGTTGTAGGTATATCTGACTCGACCGGCCGTGTGCCCACAGGGTCTGTATGAGCTGATGCTGAGCTGCTGGAACAGAGACTGTAAACTCCGCCCCTCTTTCACACACATTCACTCCTTCCTCACGGAGGACGCCATGAACATGGTGTAGAGCGAGACGGAGAGAGAGAGGAGACCAGCGAAAGGAACGACTCCTACCAGATCCATCACTCCTTCTGACAGAAGAGAGGCCAGTGTGTGTGTGTGTGTAGATCGCACGAGCTGGTGGAGGTGTAGCTGGTGTAGAAGTAGGCGGAGCTAAGCACTCTTATGTACATTAGCGTACGTTGTGATTGGCAGGAGAAAGCTGAGAGACGCCGCTGGTCCGGTGCTCCAGCTGGACCTGCTTTAGAGCTAAAACCCCAAACTAGTCCTAAACCCTTAAACCTTAAACCCGAAACACTCAGGCCTTTACACACTGAACTCGAACATCAGGACATTCATTGGAGAACATCAGTGTTCAGTTATTGCAAACTTTTACAGTCAATATTTACTCACTTGACCATTTCTTATTGCCTCTTCTGTTGGCATAGCAACAGCTTCAGCTTCCGATGTGGTGTTTGCATCCCCAAAAGCAACTCAAACTGGGTTACAGACATTCTAATGCACAGTCCGATTAGACTAAATGTAGTATGTAAAAAATTTGATCATGTTTTCCCTTAAAAAATCAACAAAACAAAATTTGACAGAGGTGCCCAAACTTTTGCATATAACTGTAAGCACACATCCTTTACACACTTCTTCACATTTTAATGCACAATTACTGTTTACCATTTAGTGGGAATTTTAAAAAAAAATCCCTGTGCAAAAGTTATGGCACACAGAAAAATGCCACTAAAACTACTGAAACTCTGTAAACAACATGGTGAAATCCCCTCAAAGGTAAAGTCACATCCGACGTGCATAGTTTAAGTGCAGGGAGGGAAAAGGTTTCTGAATATTTTGCGTTTTCATGTTACGTTCGATGTGTAAAGGCCTTTATGGCTCAGTTTAATCCTTCATCCTGAACCCTTAACGATTCCTTCTCCATGTTTCCTATACCTTTAACCATTATAAAGCTAAGTGGTGGAGGGCTTTTCTTCAATGGCATAACACTATAGACTGTGAATCAAATCCTTCAAATCATCAAATAACCGCAGTGATCCCAGCAAATCACACTTAGGACGGTAGCGCAGGAATAACAGTAGGATAGCGAGAATGATGGGTAACATGATAACAATAGAGTCATAAAGTGATTTCTAACAGTTTCTGAAAAACAGTTCTTTTGAAATGTTTTAACAGAGGTGACCGGTAGTGGATTCTGTCTAATATTGGTGATCACGTTGGGCATGAGGGTTCATTTCTCATTTCTAATATCCGTTTATTGCTAACTCCCAGTACAAGGCTGTCCCAGTAATCACTCAGTACACATACTCAAGACTGGTTGAGGGCTTTTCTGTTTTTTTTTTGTTTTTTTTAAGTACAGTAAAGTAATTACTTATGGGGTGTTACTTTTGTCATTACATGCCATCACAGACATGGAGCATCATAACCATTTCAAAACATTCTGAGTTACTGAAAGTGTTGTCATCCTTCTGCCAGTATTCCCAAGTTTGCGTTAATTTGAGTTAAGAATCGCTAACAGACACTCAGTCATGCAGTCGCAAACAAGATGTTTACCTCCGTTGTTCCTTTTAAATGTCAAATTAGAGCAGTAGAGCCCTTTTATTTAATTTAGTGGAACCACACAGCTTACACGGATTCTTATTCCAGCTTTAACCTCATCTCTGCCTGCTGAGAAACACTGACTTGGAACGTTTATAATAGAGGCCAGTGGGCATTTGCTGTCCAGGAATGTGGATGAAATACTCATAAATTATTCAGTCAGTTATTGGCGCGGTGGCCTGGAGCATCACCATGGATGCAGGAAATCTATGCTGAAAGCAAAAGTAAGCAGAACTGCTTTGCGTTCAAGGCTTTTAGTCTTGAATTCTCATTATACAGTCACGCATTTTGAATTGTTATTTTAATTCAAACAACTGTTGTTTAATTAACAACTGGTCATTAGTTTCTATTATAAGTGGATTATGAGTCGACAGATTGCACAGAAAAAAGTATTTGTCCGTGGTAATCGACTGTTCTACAGTGTGGCAGGTAAGAGATCAGGTTGAAGTTTTGGAGTATTTTGTGAATGTGCACCCGTCCAGACTATAAGAAATGCCAGGTGCGATATCAGATGCTCTGCCCCTAGATGCCCCTTTAAACGGTGCCATGTTTGGCCTGTTGATTTGTCAGTACAGAATTCATCCCACTTCCCACGAGTACCAGATAATGCCTTGGGCATGAGTGTTGGTTTTAGACCCACCAGAACAGAGCAGAGAACCCCCCCTGGCAGTGTAGACACACATGAACTGGGCTAAACTGGATTTGATTTGAATTTGATGGACAAACAGCATCATGCTGGATCTGTTCCCTTGTCCAGGTCAGTGGATAAGACTATTGCATCATGTTCTTCCCGCAGGTTCTGACTGGACTCATACAGGATTGGAAAGAAGAGATAAAGAGAGGAATGATTGAGTGTAAATATGTATATCAGTGAAAAGTGATAAAAGCCTTTACCAGTGATTTTAACCCCACAACAGGCCACAGCTGCATAGTTGCACTTTAATGACAACCTGATCGTTACAGTCTATGATGGTAGAAACAACAGCGTCAATTTTACAAAAGCGTTATTGTTCAGTATCATCGCGTTAAATAAGAAAATCAAACATAAGGGTTATTGACCAGCCAAGATTTTTTTTTTCCGTTCATAAATTTCTTCTGTTTAAAGGGGAATTCCACTGATTTTTCAAAAATTCTTCTTTAAATTAAGATGTAAAAAACGTTCAGCGTGGTTTAATGTGAAATATGCTCCTTCTAGAGAAACGTACCGAGCCAGTGGTGGTGAATGGAACCAGACGTGTGAAGAGTTTACTGCCGTGAAACGGTTAAGAATGTGCTGCCTGATGCCTGAAACACTGTTTTTCCAGAGTTCTGAGAAGCTTTTGGGCCAAAACATATTTTGATCCCAGTTATGAACGGAATTACAAACTGAAACCCCCCGGGTCCCAACAGATAAACCCACTCTGAGCGACTTTGACCCCAACAATTGACTTGCACAGAAATTTTGAACATTCTTTGGTATTCCCCTTTAAACAGTGAGCTGATCTGTGTACACACACAGTGTGTGAGTGGTTGTGTACGTGAGTGCGTGTGGAGGACACTGACCCTGCGTCTATTGTAATATAAAGAGTGAGAGATGTGATTCATAAATGGTTATGTTGCAATGTCGACTGTGCTCGTCGTGACCTTTTAACCTTTTTGATACACTGTAGACCTGAACTAAAAACTTGTATTTTTATAAATCTGATTTCAGCTCTGCCTTCTGTTCATATTTCTTTAATGTAAAAGGAAGAAAAAGAGTATGTAAATAGTCTATGGGACATAATTTTCTTCACTAATATTTGGTGTGTCTGTCGTGAATGGTTGGGTCTGTCTCTGTCAGAGCTTTGCTACCCGTGTCGGTGCCAGTTGTCTATTTTTGTAGTTGTTTTAATAAAGTAACCATTTCGGAGGAGAACGACTGAGCCATTCATTTCTTTATTTTATTTTTTACTAAATAGTCGACCCATATCCCATATTCAGCAACACAGAGCAGACATCCATATTAGCACAGCATACCAAGAAAGTCAGTCTGGCATGGAAAACAACAGAAAAAAAAATCTAAACATAATAGACAGACATGAACGAAGGTTTGCTATACAACCGCCGCTTCAAGAGGGATGTCCGAGTCGCAGAGAAGGTCATTTCTCTACAGTTGAGGTATGATTATGGCATTAGAGCCGAAGGTTTGACTGGAAAATCTTTTAGGCACCAAGTGTTTAGGCAGAAACTGGACAGGCATTAATAGCAGGGTTGTACCATATGGACAAAATACCATTACTGGGATTACTATATATTATGCACTACTGAAAACACGTTAAACCCCTGATAAGATGTGGTATAAGACCGCTATGTATACAGACCAAAAAAAATCATGTTTGTTGGTCAGAATATTTTTACAAAAGACAGTAAAAAATGTGATTGGCTAGAGGTGAGCTCAATATCGTAAAAACAGTGAACTCGATTACACTAGAACACATACAGATGATACAGATGAGTTAGAGATGAGATACAGACGAGACATCGTGCCCAGTTCACACCGCTCTCACTTTACGCTTACTAAAAACCTCACCTTCCGCCCACTCTCGGTGGGCACACTCAGCGCTTGACCTAGATTTAACAAACTTTACTTGCAACTCCAAACCACATTTTCCTCTGCCTTCCTTCTCTGCAGAACAGTTTCATTCACACACTTTCACTCAGGCCCACCATCTGTAAACATCTAGTTTCTTCCAACTTAGTCGACAACACATTTTAAATCCAATTTTTAGTTCCGCTTCCCTTTACATTGTGGGCACATTAACATTTCAGAATGACCCAAAAGAAATAGTCTAAAATAAACTGTAGCTACTTTGGTACATTAAACTGCAGTATATTAGCGTTAAGGTTGTTCTTCCCTTCTAGAAAGTCACTATTTCAGCGCTATAAGCTTTTGTCGTAGCAGCAGTTATTTATTAGGGCTGTCAAAGCTAAGAGAGACTTTGGAGTTGTAAAAGCATTTTGGCTCATGAGTAATTCAGGCTGAAGCCCAGCCGCATGTTGCTCAGACAGAATCTGTGACTGTAAATGGCTTTTAAAGCTACACCTTCAGCACTTTCAGACTACACTGACTAACAAAAGCAGCAGCAAAGAGGAGCTCCAGTTCCCTCCACTGTAACAAGAATCCAAGAACGAGAGGCTACAATCACAGTGTAGCTGGAACCATAGACTAAAAAAATGTGTTTGTATGTATATATATATATATATATATATATATATATGGGACGGATTACCTGAATGATTAGATTATTTACACACACACAGACCGTATAGTATATATGATATATACTAGGGCTGAACAATTTGGGGAAAACACCTAATGGCATTTTTCCCCAAATAATATCGCTACTGCGATTACAATGCAATTGGTTTCTCTAAATGATGTCTTTTTGGCACTTTTTTTATTGGATTTGAGGCTTGAATGCTGAATGCAGTGTGCGGGACCGACTCGCAGGCCCACTACGTTTCCCCAATTAATCACATGGCATTTAATTAAAATCTGAAAACAACTTCATTTTTAAAATGATATTTCAATATAAAAAGGATTTATTGCTCAGCCCTAATCTATACACTCACTGGGTGGATCATGCAGTCACCGTCACTCTCACTGCCCATCACTGTTCAGGCTGATTTGAACCCTGTGTTCAGACCATAAAAATAAAGTTGTTATTAAAAACCTCTAAAGTAGTAAAAACATTTGGATGAAGGTTGAGAAGAGACGTCTGCTCAAATAGGTATAAGAAAATGGACTGCTTTAGAAACCAAACCAATTCAAAATAATGCAATTATCTGTGACTATTACAATTAATTGAATCATTTGACAGCCCTAATGTATCTACGAAAGTATGGACCACGATCTCCATGGTGCGTTCAGAATGAGAACAGGACCGTAAAACAGAGTGAGAGAGGACTGTGTGAAGATGTGTGTAAATAAATCACATCTGTTTCAGGCTATCCAAATGTCAATGCCTGTTTAACCAGTTTGCTCCATTTACTTTTTCCCATTAAATCAGCGTAAACATAGGAAAACTCACAGCTCGGGTCTGACCAGAGGACCAGTGCTACTTGTTGAATATTTCATACAGACACAAAACATAAACATAACAGACACAAATGGCAAATGTAATGAAGGAAGATATATATGCCCAGTGCAATTTTTAAAAAATATTTAGCCACAGCTTGAAAAATTAAAGTGTTAAAGATTCTGGCTCAAAAGTCATTCTTTTCACTCACGCATCTGCATCTGGATAAACAGGTTAAACACGTATTCACGTATGCATGGTCAAAGGTAGCATGTACACATACAGTAGCACAGTTAGTTAAGGCAGCATTACACTGGTTATGTCCACGTGCCCATAAAATGCACTTATGGTCTGAAACATATATATAATATTTGTTTAAAAAAAAAAGAAAAAAGGATGCATTATACTTATGACAGCCTATACAACTATTTCGTGCAGACAGCAATGGGACGGATTACCTGAATGATTCAACTAGAAATCAAACAAAATCTTATACGTGTTTATATATACGTTTATATATATGTATGTAAATGATATGTAAAAGGTACAAAGTGTCAAAACGATGGACGACCACAAAAAACCACCAGAAAGCCTTACATTCCCATAACATTCTAATAAAAGCCATTCGGATATGCATAGAGAAATGAACAGGGGAGTTGCTGATATTTAGCATACAGGTTCCCCACCTCCAGTTCTGTCAGGTTCCGTGTTCAGCCCATGCGGGTGGTGGCACCCTGTGAAGAAAGAAGAGAGTTTGAAATATGTCTTTAACTGGCAGCCAAAGATTTTGAACATCTAAACCCATTTTTGATGTGTATTTTTGCACTCATATCCCATACTACTTCAAATGTAGTCAATCAGCCAAGGCACGTTTTTACCTATACAAACGTACAAAAGTAACTTGCCAAGCCAAAAACCGCAGCCTTTTGGATCCTCTTCCATGCTTACCCATTACAGTGAGTCATACAGTGTCAGAAACCACACAGGCAAGTCTATGAGAGATTACTGAACACCTCCACACTTCCATTGCTCTTTAGCTAAATTGGCCTTGAAACTCCAGGGCAAAACTAAAGACGCAACAACTTCAGACACCAAACATGACTTGGCTCATCGACTATATTTCAAATTGTATAAAACTGGATATTTTTTTTGCCAAACTAACATCTTAAAAACAAAAGGTTTTTACACATTTTATTTTAGGTCATTTTATTGAGAGAGACTGTCCACAAGTGGATGATTTTGCTTGTCTGGAGACATAATGAAGATAATGTTGCTTATTCCAAGGAGCAATGGTTCAAACAAGCAATATTACCTGCCAATAGAACAAGGCAATTTCACACAAAAGTAGAAGTGTCTGGAATATTCTTACAACAATCTCAAAACATAAGATACATTTATAACATTTAAGATGATTTTCATCTGCCTCTATCATTTCTTGGTGTGTGATAAAGCTAGGTGAGCTTGTGTTATCACCTGAGAGATGTTGACTCCAGTCAGTTTCTCCACAGCTGCTGGCAGGCGGGTCATGATGTCCAAAACTTCGCCCGTCAGCTTGGCCGCGCCCACCTCCGAGCCTCCGCTGGACACCATGGTGACCTTCTGGGCTGCAGTGAGGGGCTTGCTGATCTCTTCTGCCATCTTGAGGAGAAAACACATTTGAATTTATTTGGCATTTAAAAATAATTCCACTGCCAGCATAATTAGGAAGAATTAACTGGCTGCTACAGGGAGTTGTCTTAGGGACAGATATTGATGGGATATCTGACCAAAGGCAGTTTCTCCAACAGCATGTCCACCATGGCTCCCTCCTTGTACTGCTTGAAAGCCTCAGCTTTCTTGGCCATCTGCTCGGCCTCGGCGCGGCCCTTAGCTTCCAGAGCAAACGCCTCAGCCTCACCCTTCATCTGAGAAACAGACATTACATTACATTCATTTGGCAGACACCTTTATCCAAAGCGACTAACAATATGAGGACACATTTAAGTTTCAAATTTCAGGGACAGAGACAGAGGGAGGAAAATAAGAACGTATAACTTCTGAAATCTCTTATGATTCCCAGAAAATACAGCAAAGGGGAAGAGAATCTCACTCTAATAGCCTCAGCTTCAGCTTCAGCCTCCATGATCATCTGCAGCCTGCCAGGTGAGAATGAGAGGAGATATTATACAACCACTGCATGTCAGACTACACAATACAAGCCTTGCTCGTCAGTCTTTTCCAGTTACACAGCCACATGCAAAAGTCATATAATTTCAGGTTTTGTTGAATTTCTAAGTGAAACTAAGTGAACACACTCTGTACACACTCCGTACACACTCCATAGTTTTCGTTTTATTCAAGTCTCTATGCCCTTACTCTTATTAAGCATGATTCATCCAATTTGAAAGACAAAATTCTTGTCTATCCCTAATCTTCCATCCATCATCCATTATCTGAACCGCTTATCCATAACCAGGGTCGCAGGAAGTCCATAACAGGACACACACACGGAGAAACGCAGAATGCAGTCATTGAATAGAAGAAGAACATGTAATTTCAAATTCACAAAAAATACTGATTTGACCTTTTCCGTTACAGGTGCACCACTATGTTTTAGTCACATATCTGGTCTATAAGCAAATATGAAAGTATTATTTGAAAAGAGTATTCTTTTTCAGGCAAGATCACTCTGTGCTGTGGTTGTAAGCTGGTTAGTGTTTAGTGCTTTGCTAACCGTTCAGCTTCAGCAAGTTTCTCCAGCCGGTATCTCTCGGCCTCGGCTGGTTTCTTCACCTTGGCCTCCAGCTCCTTCTCCTTGCGTGTAATTTCCTGCTCCTGCAGCATAATCTGCTGCGTGCGCTCCACCACCTGCACCTGCATCTTCTCCTCCTCAATCCGCTGCTTTGTCTTAGCCACCTAACCGCAAAAGAACAGGGCGGAAGACACATTTACCATCACATTCTTACAATTCCTTCCAAACGATGACCAGAGGTGCAAAGAGATCCACCTTATGGCAGATTCCAATTTCTTTCCAGCCAAACTGGGCTGTTTATGCTGCTACAGACGTAGAAACAGCATTCAAACACAGTGTGAGTGCACTTACTTGGCATTTATTTAACTCATTCACGTGACTTATGTCTCAAAAGTGTGCAGACAATGAATTTACTTAGATTACATCATCACATGTATATATATATATCCACAGTGTTCTCACATATATTTATGTATCCACGCTGTACATATAATCATACATATACCCACTGTACATGTGTACATAAATACATATACCTATTTAAGTTTACATACACATATATATTTTCCAATACATACATCCATAT
>JBBPCZ010000007.1:2415923-2428483 GCA_037974445.1 Brycinus macrolepidotus
AAGGAAGGAGAAAAAAAAAAAAAAAAAAAATATATATATATATATATATATATATATATATATATGTGATCTTAAAATGGCTTAAAAATGCATATATATGCACGTATATACAAACAATGCCTCCTGCACCCATTCATAAATATATAGACAGGCCTAATAGATGATATCAACATGTAGGACAGTATAAAACTTATTTTCTTTAATCCTATTTAGCTGTTTTCTGGTGGATTTCTGGGGCTTAGACGACCCTGCCCTTATTTTCCAGTGCTCAGACAGAAGAGTCAGACATCCATAGAAGTAATAATGGAATATAAAGTGGGGAAATGGAAATATTATGGATGAGGAGGGAACAGTAGGTTCATCTGGGTGAGTTTGCATGCAAAAGTGGGTTATAGTCGTGATTTTTTTGGTGTCTTTCTTCCATCTTTTGCTTGCTTTCTAACGGGCGTGGCGTTAGGGGCTTTCTTCTCATTCCTGCACGAATTGTCCGTTCCACCTTAAATGCTGCAGCAGTTACATTCAGGGCGCTTGCGCCTCGCGCAGGCGCCCTGAATGTAATTGCCGCAGCATTTAAGGTGGAACGGACAATTCGTGCAAGAATGAGAATCCAAGTCGAGCGAACGAGGCTAAGCTGACTTGCATCCCCCAAAACAAGCTGATATCCCCTTCTAAACCAACATAAATAATAAAATCTCCCTTCCCCCCCATCTAAAGTCCACCACATATCTATCTTTTTTGTATTTTTTTCCTCCCCAGCCCCACATTTCCAGTGCAGCTGTTCCCTCAGTGCAGATGAATGAGGGCAGCAGGGTGGGGCGAGAGGAGCCCTGACAAAGAAAACTACTTCTCCCTGTAGAAAGCTCAAACCATAGCCTCCATTAAACCACCTATTTGCTATTATGCATGCATTTAATCAGTAATTTCTTCATCTAGTGCTCACAAGTTCCTTTTAATTGTGGATCTGATGCTGCAGCTCCTTTACCTTTTTCACTATTCCAGACTGGAAAATGTCAAGTCTGTGGCCTGTGTGTGATAAGAGGATTTTATCCACTTTCTAAGCTGATATTAACCCCCTTATAGATAATGTGCACTAAAACACAAATGGGCGATGATGGGTTTTTTTGTTGCTGGGGTGGATATGGCTTTGTAAAAAAAAAAATACTGATTTAAAATTTTTTTAAAGGGGCTTCCCTTGTGTAAGCTATTGAATGGCCTGATTTGAACCCATTATTAGGATAATGAGTGTAGGGCGTTGGGTATGGGGCGTGTAGAGCTGCACAGTCATTGTCTCAAACCCAGTTAGGGTCTGGGGTGGGGAGGGGCGGGCTTCAGCAGATGGAAGACATGGGTCTGGTGATGGGGCTCCCAGCTGCTTCTTCGGATGGCCTGTGGTTCAAACCAGATTTAGTCTATGCATGTTTACCAATGCACCGATTGGGGCTGCACAATATATCGTTTCGCGCTATAGGTTTTGGCCAAAGAACCTTATGCAAATGAACCGTCCAACCAATCAATATGCTGTAAGCGTCCTGACCGATCCCAGTTCTAAATAGGCGAATCATGGTAATCAAATAACCCAAGAAAGTTAAATTAGTTTGATTTTAATTTGCTTAAAATAACATTTTGATTCAGCTCTGTCACATTTTGGGTCTCAGCGACGGGTTTTAAGGCATATTGCAATTCGTAGCAGTATATACTAGTCTATTTAAGTTCAGCATTTGGGGCTGCACAATATATTGTTTGTTAATCAGCATCATGCTAAAGGTTTTGGCCATAGCAATATGCAAATGAACCATCCAACCAATCAATATGCTGTAGGCGTCCTGACCCATCCCAGTTCCAAATGGGCAAATCATGGAAATCATACAATCCAAGAGAAGTAATTAGTTTTGATTTGCTTAAAATAACACTTGTTACATTATTGGGTGTTTTAAGGCATGTTGCAGTTGTAGCAATATATACAAGTTGTAGCAATATATATGTATGTTTAGTAATGCACTGATTGGGGCTGCATGATAAATCGTTTGTCAATCGGTATCGTTGCCCAAGCAATATGCAAATGAACCATCCAACCAATCAATATACTGTAGGCGTCCTGACCCATCCCAGTTCCAAATGGGCAAGTCATGGTAATCGTATAACCCAAGAAAAGTCAATTACTTTAATTTTATTTTGCTTAAAATGACACTTGTTACATCACTGGGCTCAGCACTGTGTTTTAAGGCATATCGCAATACATGGCAATATATACTAGTCTATGTATGTTTGGCAATGCACTGATTGGGGCTGCACGATATAACGTTTGTTAATCGGATTAGGCAGTTGCCAGAGGAATATGCAAATGAACCAGCAAATCAATATGCTGGAAGCGTCCTGACCCATCCCAGTTCCAAATAGATGAATCTTAGTAATCGTGTAATTCAAGGAAAGTAACGTGTTTTTTTAAAATTAGCTTAAATACCACTTTTACTCAGCGCTGTCACATTATTAGGCTCAGCAATGTGTTCTGAGGGACATCGTGAGACGTAGCAATATATACTAGTATTGCACGGCCCTTGCGCTGGTGATGCATATTTTTTCCCCATTGTGGATTCCCAGGACTGGCATGTGTGCTGACGAGGTGGAAATCTTAAGTTGGTTACACAAGGCTTAATTGATGGGTCTGATGACTCTGAGGGTTTCACTTGCGGGGTCTGATGGATGCAGTGTGAGCTGTCCATGCCACTCAGCGCTTCCCTGCTTGTTTGTCCTCATTCTTTCAAAGCAATTACTCCCCCTTTACTTTGAGAGCCGTCCACCGTCCCTTCCTCATTTTGCACTCTTTCTTCCCTCTCTTCACTCTCGCTGTCTTTTAGATTGAGGTCATTTAGGGAGTTGGGCGGATTGCTTATATCCCCATATGCTGCTTTTTTCTGCTGCAGATTACGTCCATGCTACTTTTGCAGACGAGACGTTAGTAATAATCTTCATACAGTCGTATGCAAAAGATGGGACACCCTTCGTCAAATTACATGTTTAATGGGTTGTGTAAATGGGTTAACCCGTCCTATATAGGGAGAAGACATAAATACATTTTTCTGACAATTTTCTGACAATTTAAATTTTATTTCCTGTTCAACATACAAACACACCTTTTTCATAGACCATTTTTTAATTTTAGGTTTTCTCAATATGTTAAATGCAGCACAAATGCAGTAATTATGCATTAAAAATGTGCAGAAGTGTGTTCCGTCTACTACTTTTCACTTCAGAAATTGACAAAACAGTAATTTACCAGGGACACCCAAATATAGCAGCAAGGGGCACAACATATCGACTGACATAAAAATGGTAAAATTATTACCGTTATTAATTTATCATTATTATTTTTTTTGAAAAAAATGGAATTAGGGACGATAATTACAGCTGATACCCTGAAGTCCCATTATTTTTCTCTATGTAGCCATAGCATATGAGGCAAATGCCATGCTGTTCTCTAAAGGTTATAATGCAAACTGGTTTTGAAAGGCCAAAAAAGTGAAATTAGCCTTTTGCATAGTAGCATCAATCACAGCATATTAATTATCGGTTATGGGAGCATCCCAGAAATTCTGTATGAGTGCACCCCAGAAACACAGAGATCTAGATAACCAGTCTGTGGAGTTCCAGTCAATAAATAAAATGCAGGCTTGGACTGGACCTGGAATGGTGACATAATGTCCTCGTGCTGCCTCTGTTTTTTCCACCACCTCTCTATGCAGAAGCACCTCATGACTAACAGTGCTTGCTTTGAAGTTATTTTTACTGAAGTAAGTGAGTGTTATTGTGTGAGTTTTATTGGGGACTATTCTGTTTTACAGTTTTGGGAGGTGATCAGCGATGAGCATGGCATCGACCCGACAGGCACCTACCACGGGGACAGCGACCTGCAGCTGGACAGAATTAGCGTCTACTATAATGAGGCTACAGGTACCGCTCTAGACTGCATGTATATAAGCCAGAGATGTACTCACACATACAAAGTGCATTGAATGTCATACTGTTAGCGTGTAACTTTGTTAAGGTTTCCAGGTAATTAGGCATTATAATGAAAGTATAACGCATATTTTTATGGGCTGCTGTCAGAAGAAAACTGTTCATAATGTTTATTAATGTAACCCCAAAAAAAGAAATAGGAGACTTTTCTCCATTCTTATTAGTTACTTTCAAGTAACTTTATAGGAGAGAGAAATATTTCTTTTTTTAATGCAACTTAAGTAATAAAAATAATTTCAGACCGTTTTGGACCATTCGTCGTAAAATATGGACACAATGCAAACGGCAGCTGCCGTTCTTGGACGGAGTAAATAAAAAAAGTAACAGTTTTTTTCTGATGACAGCAGACAGTATGTTATAAATGATCTACTATACTCTGTGGTTGCGGCATAAATACAGGCTCAGTGCAGTCAACTAAGACGTTTCTAATAGTTCACTGGGAGACGTCATGGGACTCGTTTCTCTCTGGAATGTGTGCTGTTTTTCTCTTCTGTACTGAGCTGGTGTGCTGTCTCTTTTCTCTCCCTCTCTCTTCCTCTCACTCCCTCTCCCCCCCTCTCTATATCTCTCTCTCTCATGGAGGAGGTAAATATGTGCCTAGAGCTATTCTTGTGGACTTGGAGCCCGGGACCATGGACTCTGTCCGCTCCGGGCCCTTCGGCCAGATCTTCAGACCCGACAACTTTGTGTTCGGTGAGTCACTAGAGAAGACTGCACTAGAGATCAGTCATTTTGCCCCTTTTATGTAGATTTAATTACACTTTTTAACTTATTATTGTTTAGTAATGCAATGTTATCACAACAAGAAATGCAATGCTTAAAAATATACTGCAGTTGCCTCTTAATTTTACTCTGAAACGTTTCCGACATCTGAAAAAATTCTTGATGATTTGAACTGTGCCTTTGCTTGTGCCCATTATGAAAAACCATTTAACTGGTCCTGCTGAGGTTAACTCTGGCAGTATTATCGCTGCTTCCTAATGCAACACTTTGACCAACATAAGGCCCATAGCGTAATAAAACTTCATGACCAATAAAAAATATATAGTAATAATACAGTAACAATAAATTTATCTGTGGTGCTAGCTATCATTAATGATATAGCATTGGTCGTTATTTTGGACATTAGTTTAATTCTACTTTGAAGATACAGCATCAGAAGGGGGTTTTCTTAGTCCTTAAACCTCAGGGGTCCAGCATTAAGGGACATTCTCTTTTCTTGTAAAAGCCTATCAACCAATGCTTGTAGTGTTTGATGGTCACTCTACAGATCAAATATGCTTATGATACCATATCTCCTGGCCAAATGAGTTCTTGACATTCACACAATGGACAATCTCATTATGTTTTCCTCAGGTCAGAGTGGTGCTGGTAATAACTGGGCTAAGGGCCATTACACAGAAGGAGCAGAGCTGGTAGACTCGGTCCTGGACGTGGTGCGTAAGGAGTCTGAAAGCTGTGACTGCCTGCAGGGCTTCCAGCTCACACACTCACTGGGTGGAGGCACTGGCTCTGGCATGGGCACCCTGCTGATCAGCAAGATCCGTGAAGAGTATCCCGACCGCATCATGAACACCTTCAGTGTGGTGCCTTCGCCCAAAGTGTCTGATACAGTGGTGGAGCCTTACAATGCCACCCTGTCAGTGCACCAGCTGGTGGAAAACACGGATGAAACCTACTGCATCGACAATGAAGCCCTTTATGACATCTGCTTCCGCACGCTCAAGCTCACCACGCCCACTTACGGTGACCTCAACCATCTAGTGTCCGCCACAATGAGCGGAGTCACCACATGCCTTCGCTTCCCAGGCCAGCTGAATGCCGACTTGCGCAAATTGGCTGTCAACATGGTTCCCTTCCCCCGTCTCCACTTCTTTATGCCCGGCTTTGCCCCGCTGACCAGCAGGGGGAGCCAGCAGTATCGCGCCCTGACCGTTCCCGAGCTTACCCAACAAGTCTTCGATGCCAAGAATATGATGGCAGCCTGCGACCCACGTCACGGCCGGTACCTGACAGTGGCCGCTGTCTTCCGTGGCCGCATGTCCATGAAGGAGGTGGATGAGCAGATGCTCAATGTCCAGAACAAGAACAGCAGCTACTTTGTGGAATGGATCCCCAACAATGTCAAAACCGCTGTCTGTGACATCCCACCCCGTGGCCTCAAGATGGCAGTCACATTCATTGGCAACAGCACAGCCATCCAGGAGCTGTTCAAGCGCATCTCCGAGCAGTTCACTGCCATGTTCCGCCGCAAGGCTTTCCTGCACTGGTACACAGGCGAGGGCATGGACGAGATGGAGTTCACCGAGGCTGAGAGCAACATGAATGACCTGGTGTCCGAGTACCAGCAGTACCAGGACGCCACAGCAGAGGAGGAGGGCGAGTTTGAGGAGGAGGCGGAGGAGGATGCCTAAAAAGGAGAGGGCCAAGGGGTGCTAGAGAAGGATTTGGAGTAGTGCAGGGGTGTCAAAGTCAAGTTAGGGATGGGACAATATGACAAATTCCTGTCAAGATATTACAGGAATAATTTGCACAATACTTGCTACCTGGGTATTGGGCAAATGTACTAAACATGTATCAAAAGCATAAATACCTATTTCTTTACAGTATCTTATAGTCAGTTGCAAGAAGGAAACTCACTCCACCATGCTTTTCACAAATGGGCTAGTTAACAAGAAACACTACATACACATTGCATATTGCACCTATGTTGTCCTATATGACTTCTTAAATGTCAGTCGTATACTGAAACTGAGATTTTTAAAATGATTTTTTGGGGTTCTATACTGTGATATCATTAAAATCAGAACGTTGTCCCATCCCTAACTTGGGACCTGGGAGGCCACAGCCCTGCAGAGATTAGTGTGCCTGTTTTAACACCCTGAAGTCCTGGATGATTGAATCGGGTGTGTTAAATGAGGTAGAATGGTAAACTCTTCAGGGTTGCTGCCCCCTAGGACTATAGTTTGACACACCTGGAGTAGTGGTAATGAAGGAGGAGGAAAATGTAGCAAAGCACATACGGAACCCCACCGTAAGTGTCTCCAACGAAGTAGAAGTTAGCACTAGACAAACGGGGCCAAAAACAACCAGAGGAATCCTGAACGAATGTTCTTGAACACAGAATGGAAAAAAATCAAATGAAAGGACTAAACACTAGTAGGAATAGATTTTCTTTTCTCCTTACTGATGTCCTTACTTCCTCCTCGTTCACAGCAGAGGCACAGCCTCCTGTACACAGATTAAGCCTAGTCCTAGAGTAGTCCTAAAGGGTTTTCAGTGGAGAACTGTCATTGACGTTGTACTTCCATCCAAAACTAGGCTTGATCTGTGCCATGGAAACCAGCCATATAATTTTGGCCAATCAGACCACTGCCCCAAAGGCAGAAAACTGGACAGACTAGATACCATCAGATGAGTGAACAGATGATGTCTGTAATGGGGAGGAAGGTTCTCTGTAGAGGACATAGTTCTTTTCTTTTTTTTTTTATTCACTTTTGTTATACAGTTTGCTTACTTTATAGACAGTCATGGAAATGTGAAACCTCTACCTACAGAGCAGAAACAAATAAAAATGATTGTAGACGTGTGTATTCCTCCTAGCGTGAGCATTGCACTACAATGGGATGACCTTGCAGAAAGGCGCCATTTCAACATGTCCTCCTTCACTGAGGATTACAGTATTAAGTCAAACGGTTTACAAAGGAGCGGAAGGCTTTTATCGAAAGGTTGAGAGGAAAGACGGCTATAGGAACGGATCGGACTGAAAATGTTCGGTGCTTCCTACCTGGACGCCAACCAACGTCTGTAGGAGGAAGACGCAGTCGGTGTTAGTGGAACTGGAAAGTATAATAGGTCATGTGGGAAAAAACTGGAACTATGAGAAGGCTGTTTTTAGAAGGTACAGAAGAACGTCGCGTGGCACCCACGGAAACTTGGAACTTGCGTCCTGTAATTGAGCCCAAAGCTTTTTAAAAAGTTGTTTTTACATGTTTGTGTTTTATCTTACAGCATTAAGTGTTAAGAATGTCCTTACCTTTTGTACTTCAATTTCCTATTGGAAAAAAAATCTGAGCCTCTGGACAAAAAAAATCAAATAAAACAAAATTGAAACCTACACTTTTCACTGTCTTTTCTTCACACAAGTCTGTTTAAAATGAATACAAAGGAAACCAACATTTTAGACCTTTGGCAAATCAGTGTACATTGAATCACCAAATAGAAAGACAATAATACTAAAACCCAATTTTGACTAAAGTCTATGGGATTTATATCAAAGTCTATGGGATTAAAATGGACACTAAAACAAATTAAGTTTATCTTGAACATCAAAATGCACTAAATTACTTTGTTCACCTGTTGATTTTTATTACTCTGGAATTTTCAACGTATAATTCCCCCTTAACCATGTAAACCTAATCCGGTGATACGTCTAACAGCAGGGGATAGTAGTGAAACTGGGGTTTGTGAGTCAACTCAGTGCTGAAGTGCTGAAGCACTGAAAATGATCTGCTACACAAATAATACCTGCTCAGTGGGGGTCCTGACCACTGATGGATGGGATAAAGGGGGCTAACAAATTCTGGCAGGGAAACAGATGGACTACAGTATGTCTTTATAGAACTATAATGTGCACCTATATGGTAAATGGACCTGATACACTATATGGACAAAAGTATTGGGACGCCTGACCATTACACCAATGGACTTTAATGACATTGCATTCAAATACATAGATTTTAATATGGAGTTGGTCCCCCTTTGCAGCTATAACAGCTTCCACTCTTCTTGGAAAGCTTTCCACAAGATTTTGGAGTTTCATGTGGCCATTTATTCTGTAGAGCATTTATGAGGTCGGGCACTGATGGACGAGAAGGCCTGGCTAGCAATTCTGTTCCAGTTCATGCCAAAGGTGTTGGATAGAGTTGAGGAATAAGAAAGGTTGTTCCCCAGACTGTGTCTACAAAGCATGGCGTTGTCCAGAATGTCTTGGTATGCTGAAGCATTAAGATTGCCCTTCACTGGAAGGGGCCTAGGCCAAACCCTGAAAAACAGGTGTCCCAATACTTTTGTCCATATAGTGCATAATGCACAGTATGTATCCATACAAGGTAGGTGTAACTAGTTGCCAAAGTCTAGCAATTTGTATCAGCAATCGTGAATTCAAACGTTCAAATTTTTGAATATGAGTTATGCGAATGATAATAAAGCTGCAGAAAATGATCATCCCTATAAGAAATAAATCTGAATCGATAGAAGTTGGATACGCGCGGGGAAATTTTTCACAAAGAAAACGTGGTCTCCTCGCTGTCCAATCAAAATGCGGTATGTGCTCGATGACGTGCCACTCGACCAATCAGGTATCAGTATTTGGTAGGGGCGGTTGCCAACGTTACCACGTCCAGGAAGTTTGTGTTGGCTATCATAACTGAGGGGTAAAGTATGTGAATTATTAGTCAAATCTAACGATCAAAGGCATTTTTCCCCATTTTTGCAACTTAAAAACTACTAAAATATAACCTTGTTGCATATTTTACATGCTTTGATTAAATTACACTATGGCTTCTGCAGACTTTGGAGTTGTTTTAGCAAGTAGCATATGTGCAAGCTAAAATAACTAACAGTCCAGCTGCAGGTCCACTGGTGTAACATGTTGACATCTGTGAAATATTAAGTATGTTTGTGATCTCAGTATAATGCATTAGAGAGATGAATGCAAGCTAAGATGAACGCTTCTATTTATTACACATTACACTGCACATTCTCTGTCCTGTTGCTGCTATATTTTCACAACCATATCTATTGCTGTTTAACTCTGTTCTGTATATTTTGCACATGTAACTTCTCATCTGCATTTTTGCACACAACTCTCTGCTGCTAGAATACAGTACCTGTCAAAATACTGTATTCATTCAGACTGTAGTTATTGTCGATTGCACTAAATCTTGTCTTGTCTTGTCCAGTAGTTTTGTTGCTCTTGTGTTTTTTCTTGCACACTTTTCTGTCCTGTCTGCACTTGTGGTCTTGTGGTGTTCTGTTCTGTTCTTGTGTTGCTCCACGGTCTTGGAGACACATTGTTTGGTTTCACTGTGTACTGTGTGTATATGGTCGAAATGACAATAAAACATACTTGACTTGAATTAGCAGTGTCCTCAGTTGTCTGGCCTGAAGTTGGTTTCTCGTTTTAATTGTCAGGTCCAGCTCAAATGGGGCAGCTTCCACATTCTCCATCTGGGCTCACAGAGCTTGTGGCCTTTCATTCTAATTATCTGTTCCACCATAAGTCATTGGAAAGAAAGGCCAACTTCAGCCTCTGTTTAGATCTAAAAAGGAGATTTGAAAGGCTTTACAGTTTCCATTCATTTGCAAGAAAAAGCATTAGTTATTACCTACGTTTAGACTGCAGGTGATGGTGTCAGAGACTCTCCACTGACTGGCCTTGTGTTGTCCCCTGCAGGTGCTGGTACAGGAGGCGCATGGATGCAACCCAGCAGATAGATGACTCCTTCTGTGAAGAGGAGGATGACACAGATGAAGAAAAAGAACAGGGAAGAGGAAAGAAAGAAAGAGAACCACTGGCTGCCTTAAAAGTGTTTAAAAATAATTACATCCAAGAAACAGGTGAGCATTACATCAAAACGTTAGACTTCAGTGTGCTCATTTTATATATATACAGTGTGTGTGTGTGTGTGTGTGTGTGTGTGTGTGTGTGTGTGTATATATATATATATATGATTTTATAACCATAATAACAGGGTGACTATGGTCTGATACAGGACAGATATAGATGCACATTTATTACACTACATGGAGCATGTCTCTGTTTGTTTACGTAAGGGCGAGGACATACTCTTTCTGTTTAAACATGATCATCATTTTGACTTCAGTAACAGGCACCCGCTCTGATATATCCTATCAATAGAAACTGAAAGCCCTCAGCAGTTTGCTAAGATTTGAGGGAACTTCAGACAATTTTTTTTTTCCAAAATTCTGTAATTCAGTGGTTGAGATGTAAACAAAGTCATTCACAGTGGTCTGATGTGAAATAGTTAATTGTAGAGAAACTTACAGATTTCTTCACAGTGGTGGTGAATGGAACCAGGGGTCCTGATAATGGTAAAATAGTGGTAAATTTTCCCTGCCTGCACGTACTGCTCCACCATTAATGAAATTTAAACAGTACATTTTAAGCCTAAACCTTTTCAAAACTATCTTAAATAATTTTTTCAGGCATCCAGCCGTGTATTTGTATCAATTTCATGGAATAACATTGTGACATAACTTTCTGGAGGCACTATTCAGATTCAGGTTTCTTTAGAACGGAACATTTCGCATCAGACCACTCTGAATGACTGTTTACATGTTCACAATTTAATTATGCAGAAATGGAAAAATTAGTGCAATTTTTAAATTTCTGCACACTTGCAATTGGTAAATTTAGACATAGGGCTACTTTTTTGCCAGTATGGCCAGATAAAAGCTAAATTGGCTAAATTATGTCTAGCCACTTACTGCCAATCATTGTGCATGATACAAATTCATATTCCAGCATTAAAAATAACTGACATTTTAGATTAAAAAAAAAAAACAAAACATTTTTGGCAGTAAGTCAAAAGAAGCACAGGAGTGTCCCAGGAAAATACATACAAGTGTTTTTGAACTGTATTCATGTTTTTGCAGCCTCACTATAAGTTTTTTTCTCTCTCTTATGTTTGCAGAAATGCCGCTTTACCAGGGAGAGAATGTTTTGGGCCGTGACCCTGCCGCTTGCTCTGTTCCTCTACTGGCCCATTCCATATCTGGCCGCCATGCTGTCATCTCTATCTCCGTGTTCCACGCTAATGCGCATCGCCACCGTGGCAGTGACGGCATGGAGGCGCTGCTGTGGGACCTGGGCAGTTTAAATGGCACCAGAAAGGGCCGGATGAAGCTGACCCCGCATGTACGTTACGCTCTGACAGAGGGGGACAGCGTGGTGCTTGCTGACCTGCCCTGCCAATATATCAGCCTGAGGAACATGGAGAGAAATCCACATGTGACCACAGACAAGGACAAGGTGAAGAGTCCGGCACCCGTCGTCACGGGCCCACAAGAGACAGGGAGAGGAGTTGAGAATGAACGAAAGAAGAGTGTACCACCTGTGCCCATATGGGGGCATAAAGAGGCAAGCTTTCAGTCACCTCAGACGACCCCCAAACAGCCCGAGAGGACACTAGTCCCCGAGTCTGACTCTGACTCAGAGGAGGAGAAGAGCGGACAGAGAGAGAGAAGGAAGTTTTTGGGTAGGTGGAGAGACGCCTGACCAGTTATTTCGATAACTTTCACTTTGTTTACGTTTGTAAACACCTTTATAGGGCGGCAGCAAGTAATGTTTGTTTATTTGATGTTTGTTAATAACATCTTTAGAGGGCAGCAGTGAGTAATGTTTGTTTAGTTGATGTTTGTTAACACCTTTAGAGGGCAGCAGTGAGTAATGTTTGTTTATTTGATGTTTGTTAATAACATCTTTAGAGGGCAGCAGTGAGTAATGTTTGTTTATTTGATGT
>JBBPCZ010000007.1:2428583-2449175 GCA_037974445.1 Brycinus macrolepidotus
AGTTTCATGTATGGCAAAGTGTTTGCTTGACCATTTCCAGACCTCCTTCCTCATGGAAGCTCAGTATTACTTGTAGCTCCATCAAATCCCTGGGTCTCTGTGTATATATATATGTGTACATATATATATAAAATGATTAATATACTGATTCTTCCCTACTGCCATCAGACTCTAACTCCTCCCTCTGTCCACACAATAATCTGTGTAATAACCTGATGCTATTCAGATGTGCAATTTCCTATTGGGTTTAAATCATTATCATTATGTGCAATATTATTATTATGTGCAATAGTCTTACCACATGCAATTTCATGTGCAGTTTCTCATTGGGTGCTAAATCATTTAATTATGTACAAGATCTTATTATTATGTGCAATAGTCTTACCGTGTGAAATGTTACTACTTGGTGGTGTCACTATCACTTCAGTATCAGTCTACTGCTGATCTCTATTACGTGCAATAACAGACTTGGTATAGAAACCACCATTTGTCTTACTAGTAACTCTCTTAACTGTAAGTTATTTATCTATAGTGTTAATACTCCAGCATTTGTGTATATAGTGTAGTGTATTTCGTATAGTGTATTTTCTGCAAAGTTTTTATTTGATTTTATATAGACTCTATAGTTTATATTCTTGTCTCTGTCTCTATGTGTCTGTGCAGTTTATATATATATATATATATATATATATATACACACACACACACACATACATATACACACATATATATACCAGTTTGAAATATCAGTCAATACTGATACTGACCCATACTGACATCTCCAATACAAACATTAACTTTCATTAAAAATATACTTTGTTAATGATAAAACACTGAAAATACATTTGCTAAATTTCTTATTGCATTATAAGGAACATTTTAAGAGATTCATGTGATGCCTTCTGTGAATAAATAAATAAGGTGTAAATAATCTTTTGTAATTATAAATAAGAACGTGTCAATAATCTTTTGTAATTACAAATAAGAACGTGTAAATAATATGTTGTAATATGTTATCATGTACACACGCAGCGCTGGGAGAGAGATGTGATGAGATGTGATGTGATGTGATTCGGCGGGGCTCCGAGTTCAGCCGAGTTCAGTCGAGCCCCTCCGAGCGAGGCAGACGACGTATCCTGAACGTCTTCCAAATGTGCCGCCTCAGTCCTGGAGCGGGGTTTTCGGGAGGCGAGGTCGAGAAGGAGGCGGTGAAGCAGGCTCGGACGGAAGACTCGACCCCTCAGCCGGTCCACCCTCCTCCTCCTCCCGGGCAGAGCACGGCTCCGAGCCGCGGTCACGGTAAGAGAACCTTCAGAACCCGTGGAACCCTATACTTTTACCACTTGGAGACGGTTTTGGCGCAGGACGCGAGGGGTTAAATTCTGCAGTTTTTTTTTCCCTCTGGGGTTGTCTGGTAATTTTCCAGCCTGTCTGGGCTTTACAGGTACAAGGAATCTGGGGAGGGGGGCGTTTTTGGTGCAGAAAGCTGCATGTTTGTCCTGGGCAGATTTTAGATGTTTTGACTGGTTTGCACGGGAGAGGCGCGTGCCGGCACTCGGGGATGCGCCTGCACCGCATCACTGCGCAGTCAGCATGCGGGTGCGAGGACGAGGAGGCGGGAAAACACACGCAAAACAGACACCACTGCGTTTCAAACGTCCAAAACGCTCTTCACACGCCGGTAGAAATAAACTGTGCAAATCCTTTCATTAAAACCCAGTTTACTGAATTAGCGCACGTGCTGACGTCAATTAAGACCCACGGGCTGATTCTGCGGCGCGAGCCTCTTTTTCTGGGCGCGCGTGGGCGAGCTGGCGCTGTGGAAATGTGCAGAGAGAGCGAATATTTCTCTGACGGGGCGGATTTGTTCGGGAGAGGGGAGAAAAGAGCGCAGAATTAGAGAGAGAGAGAGAGACTGAGAGCACACGCGCGCGCCCTTGCATGTTAATGCATTTGTCTGATTGCGCCAGAGTGTATCGGCGCGTGCTCATCTGATCTCATTTGCGCTGGGGCGTATCGGCCTGTGCACATTTCATACAATTTCTGCACACGTTTCACACCCCGGTCTGACACCTCCCAGCCTGTCTAACAGCTCGGATGACGTCAGAGACTCACCAGAAGCACTGCAGCGACCAGGACCAAGCTCAGGGCCGGACGATATATCGTCTGGTATCATCACGATAACGGTCCTCGCAATATCGGTATCACAGATAGATGCAATATGAAAATGTTCCCTCTGACCAGTCAGTGTTTTTTTTTTAGGATGCGTTTGGGCACCTTAGGTCAGGATCTGAGCACAAAGTGATTATTTTCGCTTCGTGTTCAAGCAAAAGTCGTGCGGCTAAAAAGTCACGACTGACTGGAGGGATTTAATGACGAGCGATCACGCGACTGAAATATACCGTCTTGTCATCATGTCACATTATAGATTCACCAGTGAGTTTAATTACAGTATCAGTTGCAATATTTCGCAATACAACTGCAATACCAGCATTCTGTCCATCTCGATCAGCCTTAAAATGAACCCCATATCACGAATCCTCGCTGTTTTTAAGTGTAAAAAAAATGATGTGACATACCCACGGCAGTTTCACCTTGCCTTGTCAGCATGTACTGCTTTTTGAATGATCAGTACGGGCCAACCAATCAGAACAAAGCTCATTTACATAGATCAGTCTTAAGGGAATGGTAACAAGCACCAGAATATTATATTTCTAAGAGCTAAAATGAGGATGGAAAATGGTCACAATAAAAACGGCTGTTTTTAGTGCATGAAGTTACACAAGTGGGACATAAAGTGCAAGAAAAACGTAAATATGGGCTCTTTAAGCGTGGTTAAATCCAGAACGGCCCTCAGTCGTGTACTGCTTTTTGGCCGTGCTAGTTTTCAGTGTGTCCTTATTTCTTTCGAGACCCTCAGGGTCTACTAGGAACCCGGTGCCTCTGGTCCTGCTGCGTGATCCTCTGGGAGAAGGCCTGTGTGATGATGCAGAAAATGTGGCCTGTGTGTTTTGCTTGTGTGATGCCAATATGGCCTGCTGCTCTCTGTGCTTTGCGCTCATGCCTGGTTGCTGGTTCATGGTTTATGAATGCTGTGTGTTGCTGGGAAGGAGCAAGAGCGCGGTGCAGGTTTTAGGGTAGGGCGTAACCATGGCCTTAAAATATTCTGGGATGTTTCAGCGTTACGTAAGGGGAAAGAGTCTGATTGAGGCATGGAAGGTCGAAAGGAAGGGGCAAGAGATCTGAAAAAGAAATGGAAGGTTTGAAGAGTCGGCACGATGTTGGCACTTATTTTTTCTCGACACGATACAGATGCCAGTGTTGAAACCCTGAGTATCGGCCCATACTGATACTGATGTTTCTTCTTTAAAAACTACTAAGCTTTGAAATGAACTGTTTTTATTCAAACACTTCATTTAAGATGAGCATCTAAAAGCAGGCTGTCGAGCTCAGCCTATATGTCCAAATGGAAAGACACATCAGTACATGCTTCCATGGTTCACATAGGGAGAAAAGTGTGTGTGGGGCCACTAATCAAACAATTTTATACACAAACGCTCGAAAGAGATATATTATACTAAGGAGTATACTGAATGTAGCGTAGCTTTGGAAGTTTTGGCGGCAGATTTTAAGAAAGATCCCGCATTAGAGCTGGATAACTTCAACCCAAACTGAGGACTGTTCGGTAAGAACACGCCTTATCTCTTATCCTTTTGGACAGACTTGAGTTGTCTAAGTGAAGAATCCTGTGAAAAACCCTCCTTGTCTGACTTGTTTTGTTTTGAATCCTTAGGCGGAATCCTCTGGAATCCTCCTTTAATGTTACGAGGTGTGAAGTGTGTGGGCTGAGGTTTGTGGGCTGCGTCTGGTGTTTGATGATAGCAAGCCTGGCTAGGAGCATGGGCCTATAAAACAGAAATAAGTGTCTCTCGCTTCAGCTGGTGCTGCTACCATAGACAGTTCTTGATCATTCTGAATAAGGACGCTGTGATTCTGAGACTGAAAACTCACAAATAATTTACACCTTATTGTGGCCAGTACTGTTACCAGTAATCAATGGTTCGTGTTCAAACTATTCTTTATTGCTGACCCTATTATCCGGAGATCGCAAGTTTGTGGCGATGCCACAGATCGATGGGATGGGAGTCTCAGAAAGTATTGAGCTCGTTCTCTCTGGGTGGCCCTCTCTCTTCCCCATCACTCAGCCTGTGCCAGCCTTCACCCTCCCGGTGTGATGGCGTCGAGTGATGGGGGGGACCTTATTTGAATGAAAACTTTGGGTACATTTTTTGACAACATAATACTATGCAATAAGTCACACTGTCAACTCTACTAACTCCCACTGGTCTTAACTGGTTTTTATTAAGCTGTTAACACTTATGTTTAGTATCCGCACAATGACAAATCCATATCCAAATCTAAACTCATACCAGTATTCACCTTCATACTGCTGTCCCTCCTACGCCTACTTCGGAATTCCCAAGATTTGATTTTAAGGACAGACACAGAAAAAACAGTGATTTTGTTTGATTGTTTTTGGTATTTTAAGCCACAACTCTCCTGCACAGACTTTCCATTCAGGAGTTACTTTCAGCAAAGCTCGGAATCTTGAAGCTTATTATCCACTGGAGATGTCAGCTTGAGGCTTAAAAGATTTTTAAAAGTAGGTGTCTAAAAGAAAATCCAGTGATGCTGCTCTCAGACGTAAGTGGTCCTGAAGATGAGAGGGTGAGATGTAATATGATCATTTCATTTTTTCATTGCCTAATTGCCTATTACATATAAAATAAAAAAAATACTTTGTCATTGGTTGAGGGTGAGGGGTGTCTTTCTGGTGGTCCAAATCAAATGGTGACTTGGGCCAACTTTAGGAAGCCCAGCTTCAAAGGAACAGCAAGCCAGTCCCTTGAGAGAGAGGATATAAAGGATAGTCTTCACTCGTAGGCTCAGGAGCATAGAGCATCCTATTCAGCTATCAAAGCCCTTCAGTGTTCTGAGTTCCCCCTGCCTCTCCTCCCTTCTGTTCTACCACCTCTTTTCTTCCTCTTCATCTGCCACTAATCTCTTCTGCACTGTTGGATCTTCTCCGACACCTGCAGGAAGATTTTATTCTAAGTCTGTTCATGCATAAAGCAGATCAATAGAAAGACTGTATTAGAATTAGAGGTCTGCACGACTTCGAGACCCACCCTTACCCGGCCTGACTGCTGATTCTAAATTTGAAACCCGAACCTGACTTGAATGCAAACCGGTCTGTATGCGCTTGTCTAAAAGAGACGGATTATCATGGGCATATTTTTTCGAGTTGACCTGACTGACCTGCTGGGATAAACAGATATTTTACGCATGTGCAACACACTCAGTGTTTATTATCAGTGTGTTTTTGTGGAACACCATCCACCCTCAAACTGTTAGTCTCCTGCTGCTGCTTAGAGAAATGCTTAGCACACTTTTGGCAAACTTAACAAACAAGGGGTAAGATTTCCAGTGACCTTTCCACCAACCCACACCCCTCTCATCGACCAAAACAGGGCTGAATGTGTTGATTTGCTGACTTTGATAGTTTGCTAATATACTAATGTATAAATACTTATGGTACAAGGCAGAACTTTATGAAGCCATCAGTAATCTTTTTGCTTTTTTTTTCGACATATCTATGGAGAGAATAACTGAGAGAAAAATGCATTTAACTGTAAGAATATGCCATTCCTCTTGAGCAGAAAAAGGTATGAAAGTGACAACTAAAATCTCTGAAACACAAGTCAACTGAGAACAAATTAGTTCTTTTCCTTTAAATTGTGTGTTAAATTGTGACAAGTCAATGGTCAATCTCAAAACAGCAGTAAAGCGGACAGGCCAACACTACCATAATTACAAACGTACTGTAATGAGCCTTTAAGGAGCTAATTCAGCAACACTGCCTTAAGAGGAATATTTTATTGCTCTCAGTAATTCTCCGAAAGACAGGAATCGATCCAACACAAAAGGTTGCAAAATGGGTACAAACCGCTATCTATATATCCACCCGTATCAGAGGTATAAATCTCTGGCCTCACAACCATTGGATTCCTTAGAGAGCGATTCAGCGCATCATAAAACCTTGTACGTTTGAAAGAAGCCCACATTTGTTTATACTGTTTTGGCCAAAAATGTGTACATATTGAAGTAGATTTTACAAAATCTATGCGGTTGCATCGCCACATTCAGGTCAACACATCATGATGCACTGATACATTACAGCCCAGATACATATGTTTTATTTGCACTCTTATGAACTCTGTTGATGACTGAAAGAGTCAACACTGAATAGCAAGAGAATGTATTTCCATGACTGTGATGAAACTAATCTTCCTCTGTCTCTTTGTGTAGAGCTAACATGGATAGGCTCAGAGTTGTAGGATTCTGCATGGTGCTGTGCTTGGGTAAGACAGAAAAATATTTCTATCATTATGTTTATCATTGCAAATATCTTTTTACATGCTTTTAATGTTACATGCTTGTGCTAAAACGATGCCAGGACTTTATTTCACTATGCCTTTCAATTTGCCCCTCACCCTGAGCGTATCGACTGAGACATTTTTGGTACCTGAATTGTGCTGCTTTCATTTTTCACTGGAGCAACGAGGTTAATGTGTCTAACAATAAATGGAAATTAGTACACGCTGCATGCCTAAATCATTGCACTCTCGCCTTAAGTAATCTCAGAAACACTTTAATAAAGACCAGCATTCATAGGTTACAGGACACCTACATAAGCCTTTCATGACAACTGACATTAACCTATGCAGACGTTTATAAATGATTGTTTTGGCAAGCCTCATAACACTATGTGAAGTGAAATAACATATGACGCTTTTTGAAAGTTAATGTAAGTTTACATCAGCTGTCATGTTAAGCTACAAATGGTTAAAATGTAGCTTTACTAATGTAGCCCCAAAGTACAGGGTTACCAACCTCTAATAGACTAGCTCATGTGTAATTCAGGTCTTTGTGTTAAGGAGAAAACAATAAACTGGATTTTTCTCTTAATTTATCATTTAATAAATGGATTTAGGTCTTCTAAAAATGTCTTTGTGTGTGGGGGTCTGAGTTTTAACTCACTGCACTGTATCTCTTTCCACTGAAGGCCAATCAGCTTTCTCCAAGACTCTAAAAGGTAAGATGTCGGTCCATGCATTAAATTATCCCATATTTTCCTGCAATTAAATGATTTTCTTGCAAACACAACCAGTAGAAACCTCTCTGTAAGGGCCTTTTTTTTTTACTATCTCTCGATCTCTCTTTCTCTTACTACCTTTCAGTAGAACAAACTGTGTTCTTGGGTGAGGATTACCACATCCAGTTGCCAGTGGACGAGGCTGAGGTGGTGTTTAAGCCCACGTTTGGCCCGACAGGCCGCGAGCTGGTGCTGATGAAGGCGGGGGAAGTGAAGAACCCTCGGGTCAAGCTGAACCAGGCTTTAAGTCATTTAATCCTTGAGAATGTTGGAGAGAGTGATGAGGGAGTCTACATCGTTAAGTCCAACAAAAATCCTCAGAACGTCCAGCGTTTGAATCTCATCGTTAGAGGTGCTGCTACACTCTGGTTGAGATATGGTGCAGCTTAAATAGTACTTTGTAGTTCACATAAACTATTTAGGGCTTCAGACACTTACACGGTACTAATTTATCATTTGTTGAAAAGTTTACACATATACAGTGGATGTGCAAAATAAAGGACCACATGTCCATTTTATCGGAAACACCCATCTTTAAGAGTCACAGTATCAGTGTACAATTACACTTAATTCAAATTCAAATACACTAAATCATAACAAAAAGATAATTGATTATTTTATTCATGTATTATTTGAACTCAATTAATTTATTAATAGAAAGCCAAAGTGAATTCTAATATCTCTATAACCGCGCTCATCCAAATTACATTATGATGACGTACCTCGCACACATGTGCCCTGAATAGGCCTCATTATTACAGGGTGCCTCTGATGACTGGTCTGGGGGAGTAATGATACAGCGCAATAATTACTGATCTGTCAAACCAGCCATGGTCTCTTCCATTGTTTTTCATCTGTCCTAGTCTCTTTTTGTTCTATTTACTTTTGTGCTCATAGCTAGAAAATGAGTCATTCATACAACTGTAACATGCCAGTCTCTCTCCAAGGATCAGAAAGTGTTATATTAATTTCTCCCCATCTCTCTCCTAAACAGACTGCACAATTGAGAATACCGTGAGGTATGGAGGAGATTTTCACATTTCCCTGCATGAAGTCGATGCCCCCGTGGAGGTGGGCTTTCGCCACAGCGCTGTGGAAGCAAATCAGACATCTCTTCCGGCGCTAGAGTTGCTGAAGGCCGATGGAAACGTCTTTGAAGGGTACGAGAACCGCCTCAGCGTCACAGAGGAACGCCTAACCCTGCATGCCGTCACCGGGGCTGATGAGGGCAGCTACACTATAACTGACAGCAATGGGAAAGTGAAGAGGAAGATCTGCCTTAATGTGAAAGGTGAGCAGGAATATGCCGGTCACTCGCTGTGTGTAAGTGTTTGGGGTGGGTGGTCACTTGCATAAACCTCTTAATTTTGGCCTTTTTTTAATTAAATGAGCTCTGTAAAGTCTGATCATTGTAAATTTAGTTGTAACTTTAGAACTTCAGATAGTAGTTTTTGCATAGAAATTTGTACCTTTAAATTTATTTCTGAAAAACAGAGTACTTAAGGAGCTTCTACTCTGAAGCCCACAAAAGTTTTTTTTTTTTTTATTGCCACCACAAATATTCTACTGAGCACTAATGTCAGTGAGAAGGGCACAAAATAATCGTCCAGTGGAGGACAGGGCGTGTGCACATTGTGTAGGGTGTGTATACACTGTCCATCTTTTTTTGTTCTTTTTTGTTTTAGAAAAGGGGAACCTTTTTCTAAGCACTTTTTCTAAAGCAGCAGCCAAACAAGTAAAACTGAAATCATATAATCATGAGTTTATGATTTAATCATTTTAATCATGTTTATCTTGTCAACAAAAAGGTTGACAAAATAATAACACTTGATGACCACTACTTATGGGCAGCTGTTCCTGTAGATAATAAGCTTCTTCTGTTTCTGTGGCTGCTCCTTGTGATATGCCTCTGATACTTTGGCATCATTAGACTAAAACCAGTCAGGACTGTTGCAAAGACAGCAGTAACCTAATCCTACACCTGCATCAATGTAGTGCAGAATTTACACTGGTCTGGCACGGCAACAGACATCAGCAGTCAGCACTCAACGTCAGTAAATTCCTTTAGGAATGACTCTGGGATTTAAATCATAAATGAGGAGCTTAGACAAATACGAAAAGAAAAGAGACGGGAGGATGTGGCAGTTACAGTGACAGTGGAGAATGAAGGGTAGGACGAAATTCGCCCCATGCATGAGAGAAGGAGAAGGAACAGAAGACTGAATGCTTTTGGGAAGCATATCTATGTGAGAATGGAAGAAAAAAAGGCAACATTATAGGAGGGCAGAAAGATAGTGAATAATAGAGAGAGAGAGAAAGAGAGAGAGAGAGAGAGGTGTTCAAAGTTTCTCCTTCCCTGCCTTCAGTCAATGAAATATTCATGCCATTGCTTTCTCTCTTCCGCTGTCTTCATTCTCTCTCTCTTCCGCTCGTTCATCTATTTCTCCTCCTTTCTTCAGTATCTACTTTTGGTCTATGACATCATCTTAGGTCTGTTTGAGGCAGACAAATTAAGACTTTTTATTCTGAAACCCCTATGCTGGGGGGGGGGCTAGACCAGATCAGACAACAGAACTGTGGACCACAAATCTCAGGCTGCTTCCATGCATTTTTACAATGATCTGCATCAAACAAGAGTACTAAACATAAAGAATATGTTTTCCTCTTCTTCTAGCACCATATCACTGCTATCCTGTCCGCATAATCTGCCTGTTTTAACATCTGACTGTGGCCAGATATTCATGTCATTCTTGCAGCACCAGCTACTGCTATTAAGATGAGCAACAGTGAAGTATCTGATCTAAGACGAGTACCGCAGGACCCAAACCCGGACTTTAGAAAATGAACTTGGAGCAAAAACAGTAATAAAGAGAGAAAAGGGATAGAATAACAGTAGCAGATTTGCTCCCTCCTTCACATGATTACCTACCTGCCTCTTTTCTTTCTTTACTTCTTTCTTACTTTCCTTCTTTCCTTCCCCATCCTTCTGCAGCCCACCAGAAATTTGATTATGTGGCATATGGAGACACTTTTAAGATAAATCTGCACTTGAACATTTCGTCTGCTCGTCTGATGTACTTGGAGAACTCCAGTGCGTACGCTCGCTCCTGGATCATCATGGAGAGGGGCGAGCTGAAGCTGCCTCCTGAGCTGGATATGGAGGGCCGCTTCTTTGTGGAGGACTCGATGTGTATCCTGGAGCAAGTAAAGGACACCGATAAAGGACTCTATCGGGTCACTGATCTGCAGGGCTTCATAGTGTCCAACGTTTATCTGGAGGTGCAAGGTAAACAAAACGAACAATTAAGAAATCCTGATTGCTAAAGTAGCAACTGACACAGAGGCCAATAAAAATGTGATATTCTGATTTTTAGCAGTAGTGTTAGTGTCTGCATTAGCCAGCTTAGCAGAAACATTTCAACAACCCAGTTCAAAAACAGCGCGTCCAGTATACACCCCACATTTTTCAAAAGTGTTCCTCCCACCTTCATAAGACATCAGAAGGAGGTTTTTCTAGTCTTTAAAGGGAAAATCTCACTCTAGAGACTCCTGTGGCACTACTGTAGGATGCGAGTAGGCACATTTGCAACAGATGTATTAATGGTTACAGTTTTCATTATGGTTGGAGAACCCCTTACAAAATACATTTACATAAGTCCAATTACTGGTCTCCTGAAATTAAAGACTCTAAATAAAAAGGCTGTTTTTCCAGTATTGTTCCACCCATCTAAACAATACTGTAGTAAAAAAAAATAGTAAGTTGTTAAAGGATCTCAGTGATTATACTTTTTTAGTTTTGTAAATCGGCAAAAAATGTTACATTAGCATTATAGCCATCTAACTATAAGTCGGTTCCCTAATAAAAAAAGAAGACATTTATTGTGTATGCTTTTATCGTTGTCAATGCTAAATCCCTAAATTGTTTAGCTCTACCGTCACACATTGTTTCATAATTAGCGATCAAGTTTACTGTAAAAGTTATTTTTGTAAGACATACAAGAAATGTTATATTTAAAGTGTGTCTAAGTAGTACATAAACCGTGTAAAATAGCATGTTATTTAAACACAGTCGTAAGGTATACTAGAAAGTAGGGCTGCACAATATATTATCTCCTAATCGTTATCGCGACATCAGTCTCTGCAATACTGATATCACAAAAGGCTGAACCTCCATCCAAAAGACTAATTTTTAAACATTAAAGGTTTTGGCAAGTCAGTTCATAAATGGGCAGGCCTAAACTGCTGTAGTCAGAATAAGAAGATATATTTAAATGTGTTGGAGTGCATGGACAGGGGGAGAACTTCTGAAAAAACTTCTTAATTCCAGAAAAGTGATGATTTGGACCAATTAATATTGTGAAAGGCATTGCAATCGCAATATGGCAATATGTAGCAATACTGACATTTTGTCCATATTCTGCAGCTCTATTAGAAAGGAGTGGCACTTCTATGGGACAGTGTGGGATTTGAGAAAGGAGAAAAATAGGAGTTGAAATGGAATGGAAATGAAAATTTAGTCTTGCTAATTAATGGCAAAATTGCCCCTCTTTCTTGGCCCCTCAGCAAAGAGGCTGCCAGATGTCTTTGTGGCAGTGATTTCTCTGGTGGCCTTGACGGTGGTGCTGCTGCTCGTGTGCTTGGTGTCATGTTTGGTGAAGGTGCGCAAAAGGGCTGAAAAAGCCCGTGCCATCGAGAAGATCGCCAAGAATGCTGGCAAAGATGAAGGGGACGCTTTCAGACAGGTAACAAAACTACAGAAACATACAGAACAAGACAGGTCTTATCTGCCAACATTAAGCATGCATATAGAACAAACTGAAACTGGTTTAGGTCTATGTAGGGAGAGATTTCACATTGTACATGTTTTCGCTTATTTTAAGAGGCATGTTTTGTAGCTGACCGACTTACATTTTCTGTGGCCTGCACACCTGTTTTTTGTTTGGAGCACTCCAGCTGCGCTAATGTCTAGCAATGTCAGTAAAAAGATCATTTCAAGTAAGGGTGGAAACACCAGCAATATGCTGAAACATCTTTCAATGCAACGTGGGCTAAAATGACAGGAATGCCATGTATTTGATACTGTACGCATGTCTGTCACTACTTTGCAACCGAGCAGCATGTTCGTTACTGAGGGTAATTATCCTATGTAATAATAACATTACCACTATGCGGGCAGGCTTAGCAATTTTCTTCTTTGACTAAGAAAATATAAATGAAATGAATGCTGTACAAATACTCTCTCATGCACATGTGCAAAAAATACTGATTTAACCAGTTTTATATTTGGTGCATGCTTATTACCTTTTGAAAAGGAGCATTGTATTTTTCAATGTCAACATTTCTAAAGAACTGTTCATTTCATCAGTTAGTTTTATAATTGTTTTCCAAGTTGTGTCCAACTTACATTTTCTGTGGAAAATGTAAGTCCTTTAAACAAGTTCCAAGTTTAAAGGAAAGGAGCATTGTAATTTTAATATTAGCATGTTCAAATGTTAAGGCAGACACACTACACTGTTTTCAGAAAATTGATCAGGAATCAATAAGGGAATCGATAAGGAATCAACCCGATAAGCAGAATTGATAATGGCACTGGTATTAATAAAATCCTATCAATTCCTATTCCAAATCCTTCAGAATAAAACTCTGTGTGCCAAAAGCTTTAGTGAAAAAAGCTCTTTGTCTGCTTGCAGGTGGTGCAGGATGCCTTCACCCGCCACAATGAGGAAGCTCCAGCCCTGTCACAGAAAGAAGATATCACAGAGAAATCCCAGAGCACTGAAGTCAGCATTAAGGTTTGTACTATCAGGATGGCTAAATGTAATCCACAAAGTGTACAGTGTTTGATGCTGTTTGGCCTTCTTGCTCAAATCAACCTACATCAACAAAAAGTCCATCCTCTGCCATGTGTGTACTGTGTCTAGGGTCTGGAAGTGTCTGCTAAAGACACAAGCATCCATGAAAAAAATCTGGAGACCAGCGACTCTGGAGTGGGCTTCAACACAGCTGGTCTACCCCTGGATAGTGACACTGAGGCACCAACAGCACACACCGAAGCTCCCAGCACCACCGTTGACACTAAACCTACTGCTAGTCAAGTCTCAGAGCCGAAAGCCACTGAAACCAAACCAACATCTGAGAAAACGGCTCCGGCTCCTGCACCTCCAAAACCAGAACCAGCCACTGAACCCAAACCAACTGCAACACCACCACAAGAACCCAAAACGACCATCTTACCTACTCCTGATTCAAAACCAAGCTTGAGTCCATCTCCAGAGCCCAAGCCTCCCGTGACACCTGATTTGAAGAAAGCTGCAAGCCCAACTCCTGAAACCAAGCCAGCCCCAGAGATCAAACTGACAACTAGTCCTGAAGCCAAACCACCTCCAAGTCCAACACCTGACCTAAAACCAGCAGTCACTCCAACTAAAACCCCAGTGTCTCCAACTCCAGACCTCACACCAGCCAAATCAGCTACCTCTGACCCCAAGCCTGTCGTGAGCTCAACACCAGAACCCAAACCAGCAGCCGTTATTCCTTCCCCTGATACCAAGCCTGCCCTGTCTCCATCTCCAGATCCTAAGCCAGCTGTATCACCCACCCCTGATACTCAGAAGCAATCAATCGCATCAGCTTCTGACCTAAAGCCGACCACGAATGGAACCCTTGAATCCAAGCCTGATATTGAATCTTCTGAGCTGCAAGAAACCTTGGATCTGAAAGGTACTGAACCATCCAAATCAGCCTCTCCAAAAACCCCAGACAATGAGAAAAGCTCAGTAAAAGCCCCGGAGGTCATCTCTACTGGAAGTCCAGCTTTAGAGGCCAAGTTAGACTCGGCCTCCCCCAGCGATGGCACTTCTGCCCTCGGCAAGGAAGAAGCTTCCACCACCTGAGGTCAAACCCACTGCCTGATTTCTGCTCCCTCCAAATGTCCTTAACACCGATGACAATCGAGGATATCTTATCTAACGACAAGCAAGGATTCATTGACTTGTTTTGAAGGAGGGCCTCTTTAGTCTATTAAGTCTCACTCTAAATACATAACTAACAAAATGTGATAACTGACTGTAGATTCACCTGATTTATTACTATTTAACCACTTTTTAACACTATTACCATAACAAACATCAGACACAGAGACCACTACAGGTATTATTACATTGATTGTCTAATTGATGCAAGCTGAGAAAGTCTGCATCTGATATGCAAACCGGATGTACAAATGCAACATTCCTATCATATTTAAATGCGTCGCCACTGCATGCAAATATTAAGAGAATGAAGTAAATGCATTAGTCTTTTCCTTATTCAGAGACTGCAGTAGTCAACACACACTGGAGTGAGTGATAGTAAATACACAAATGTAAAGCAGTTTTCCCTGCACCGTCCCAATTTATTATTGATACTTGTTAAAGTACAAAATGTTAATAGAAAAAAAGAGCCAAAAAAGGTATCAAGCTATCACCCTATACTGAATCTGAGCACCTCACAGTTACCAAATGCTCAGCACTGCAACGTTTCCTGGATTATTCTGTGACTTTCTGTATTTGGAACACTCTGAAACCTTTTTTGGGAGGAACATTTTCAGTCCGAATTACACTAAGAAAAGGACACTGTTTTAAAGGATTTCCTCCACATGAACAGAGCCTTACAACACTGGACTTGTTTGGGTTAATCTGTCAAGTTAACTTAAGCAGCAGCAGGCCAACATTTCTAGCACTCCCATACATCGGTTTCTTACATTACTGACTTTCGGTAATACCACCCAAAATGTTTAAATATGTAGATCTAAATGGCATGACTCTGTAACAGTAACGATTTATGGGAGCCGGTTCTTACTGAAAACTAATGATGATATTTAATGACCCACTGAATTATGTAGCATGATCTACAAGGAACTCCAGATGCCTCTGGATTGACACAGGGTAAGTGTGCTGATACAGGACTAGTGTTTACATTTTATACCCAATTAAATGCGTTTTTTTGGATAGGGACCTGATCCTAAATCAGCACTCTAACTCTAAGATTCTTAAAGCCTTCTGAAGCTGTTAGTTATTTTGTAGTCAGCAGTAAGGCCATATTAAGACTTCATCTAAGCAGTTTTCCTCTACGGGGCAAAAATTCGTTTTCTTAAAACGCCACAATTGCGCCCCATGATAAACAAAAATCAGTGTTTCCTATACATTAATTAATTTGTGGTTCCCCCATGCAATAATACTAACACTGACCACCACTAAATCAACAATCAGCAGCTGGGCTATCAAGGTTACATTGCTGTTTTTACATAGTGGCTAGTCAGTGTCGATGGACAGTGTGCAAGATCTCATGCCACACATGCCTTTTCGTCCAACACCATAGCAGATTTCTAATAGGGCACCTCTCTGACTACACAGTGATGACACGACTTCAAAGATCTCTTGATTGAATGTTGATTAGCCCTGCTTGTTAAAACAAGTTGCATTGTGTGATGTAACTTCTTGCAAGTCCCTTGAAACTTGTTTGACACTCAGACGTAACAGCGATTGTCCAAATTTTGTGAATCAAGTGTCATGAAGGAAACATACCACAAGATGCCATACCGAGTCAAATGTAATCATTTTAAACAAAATAATTTGCCGTTAAAAACAGTTAACTTAGGAAGCTGGCTAGCTAACCAGGTATGGTTACCATGTCTGCGGTGTAAGTTTGCTTGTGCTGCTTTGTTAGCCTGCTGTTTTTATGATCCATGTAGCTAGATTAATTTTTGCCCAACTTTTACACAGAGTGGAGATTCCATGTAAAGCCAGCCTCAACAGTCGAGTTCTCTTCATCAGTTGTCAAAAGCAGTTTACAGAGACTCTGGGTGCCTGTAGAATCTGAACACCACTGCCCTTTTTGCTACTGCACCAGCAGTTTTTGGAATCTGCTCTCTGTTACCTGTTTATGTAGGCTGTTCTTCGGTTCAGAGGGGCTGTGCATAGTAGCTAGTTTGAGATTTACAATGTGTCTTTAAAATGGGAGTGCACCTATAGGAGGTTAGGTTTTGGTACTAGGTAGATTTTACTAATGCAGAAGAAAATCTCTACCTCGTGTTATAAGTTCAAATTCCAACCAACCGAGAATGGTACATTCACTGCAGTGCACTGATGATAAAAAAAAAAAAAGAACTTTGTAGGCTTGTTTGGTTTAAGCACAAAATTTGATCTTTTAATGAGTGAAGCTTTACAAAAAAATTCCAATCACCCATCTAAGGCATCCCCAAAAATACCCATCCCTTACCATTTCTCAAAAAATGGCCTTGTTCTTTCTAAGCCTTTTACATCTGTTTTATTATCAGTATTAAAAAAAAAAAAGATTTAAAAGCCATAAGGTACATTACATGTGGCATAACATTACATAACGCAGTGTAAATAGCATGTGATTATATACGTTTATCACTCGCACTGGGTATCTTCCCTTGAATAGGCTCTAATGGTTTTCTTGATGCATAGATATTAAACATAGTGGAAAAGATGATAAAGCTTTTCACCACCAAAGCTTTCAAAATCTCTCTCCCTCATGTAGGCTGTAAGTCTTTTTACTCCTTGAGCAAACAGCTGGTGTAATTTCTTAAAGACAACTTTTTAAGCAATACTGAGTGTCTATGCACATACACACAACTCAGTCACTTACTTACTCTGTGTAGCAGCATTTATTAGGTCAGAGGTTCCCACAAATAAGTATTCACACAGAAATAATGTGAAATTTTATGAATGCGGTTATAGTCTCATTTCCAGTTAAGCAAGTCAGTAAACTATGAATAAATCCTATGAATTTCTCCTGCAAACTAACCCTGATTCAGAACGCCTCATTCTAGGTGCAGTGATGTGCGTAACTGCATGCTGTATAATTAAAGAAGCAACGAAAGAATAGTTATGCAAGAAGGTTAAGAGGGAATTTAACCAATTTCTTTTAATTTCTACATAATTCAGTGGTTGAGATGTAAACAATGTCTTTGCATATGTGATGTGAAACGGTTCACTGCAAAGAAACTTACCACTTCTGATCTCTTTACAATTTTGGTGATAGCAAGCAGGACTCAAACTATCTACAACAAAAAAACTAGCAATTTTATTTAATATCCAGCAGTAAAACAGTGGTAAATTTGGAAACAATGTGTCAGGCACCAGACCGCATATTCATAAGTATTTTGTGAAATAACTTTCTGTGAGGTAGCTTTTAGAGGGATTAAATGCATCAAACCTCTGATTCCGATAATCACTGCTATTAACAGTTCTGACTCAAGAATGGTGCATTTCACATCAAACCACTGAAATGATTTTACATTGTAATCATTACACTGTAATGATTTATTTATGAAGATCTCTGAAAGATCAGTGGGATTCCCTTTACATGACCTTTTCTCCACATATGAACAAGGGATCTGTGATTCTGGGAATCCCTTCCTTATGATTACATTCTTTTGCTAGCAATAAGGTTGCCGAATGAACAGTGTCCCAAACTAAAATCTGTTTTTTACAGAGAATAGTACCTCTGGTTTTTTTTCATACGTAAGTCTTTTACGAAGACATATCCATGCTCAGGCTGTCAGGGTTAAAAGGATCAGGTGTAAAACTGTGCCTCTGGGTCAGGTGGAAATTGAAGGGGTCCTTTTCCTTGCTGTTGTGAAAGAGAAAAGTTTCAGGAAATATGTAAAAATTGGATTGCTGTAGCCTTCGACAGGAGTGATTGATTTTTTACAACATCCTTGAGGATTTCAGTCTGAGCTTAACGCTCATTTATGTATATTGTTCTCACAAAAACCAACCAGTAACAAATCAGTAACAAAACCAGCCTGTTTGGGAAACGCAAAGATTAATCACATAAACATCCTTGGTCATGAGTCAGAAAGAGCATAACTAGTCTCTCACTGTGATGCTAGGTAAGACAGGCATTTGAAAACTCTTTCCCAATCTCTCTTCATCCTTTCATCTTGTTGTAGTTACTGTCCCTTTAAAACTGAAAGATTTCAAGCTCTGCTCTGATTGACTGTTGAGCCTCAATCAAAAAGCAGTCTAGAATTAAGCAGTCCTCTGGAGCTAAACTGCTGTAGGCTGAATAGAAAAAATGTATGTAAATGTGTTGGTTTTTGTGACATCACAAAAACAGCCCAAGTGAACAGTATTGTAGCAATAGTATTTGCAAAATATTGAGGAAAGCATGGTTTGTACAGGCCCTTTAAATTCCTCCCCAGCGTAGCTAGCACAATACCACTTTTTCTTTTCTAATACTAATACTGAAGCCTTGAGTATCATCCAGTACCAGTCTGATATTTCCTTATTAAAGCTTTAAAATGAGCCGCATTTAATGGAAGAACATCTAATAGTAGTATATTGTGCTCAGACTACTTCAACACTCACAGTAAGAAATACACAGCTAACAATACCACATAACAGTATGATTTCATCAGGTTCACTCTTTTTTCCCCTCTAATATCCCTTCCAGAATGTATGCTACATAAAACCACACGATAAAAGTGAAATAAAAATGAAAACACAAGAAAATGTGAAATATGGACCTTTCAAATGCTTTGCTTAGGGGCACTGTAAGAGAGCAGGATAGGACCAACTGACTTAAGACCACTCTCCTAGTCTCCGTTTCAAAATGTTAAATTAATGTGATTGTACTCTAGATGCAGTGTAATCAGCTCACTTGCACCGATCTAATCCGTAAACCTGCTGTCACTGTCAAATACCTGTAATACAATGTAATACAATGCCTGCAATAAAATGGCAACAAATTCAGTGCTAGTTTCAGTAATCCTATACTGACAAATATCAGACCTAGTTATTACTAACTGTTTTTGCTAAGAGCTTACTGAGGAACAGCATGAACTCAGTTAAATCACCTTCTGCACACTGCTAGTACATGCATCCCTTTTGTAAAGCCAGTGCTGTTTGTCTAATGTTTAGCGTGCGTTCACACGGTGATCTGTTTGTACTGTTTGTGTAATAGGTGTGGAGGTACTGATGTCTTATGATGTGTTTTCACTGTTGCCACCGTAGGTATCTGCTTTTGACAGTGTTTGTGAAGGGGTGTGTGTGTGTGTGTGTGTGTGGGTTTAGTGTTTACAATAACAAATAGACTGTATAAATGATGTATGTTGAACTCCACCAAATGACCTCCATCTCATTTCTTCTTTTTCTGCTCCAAGCTAATGTCTTCGCCTAATAGGGTTAAAGAAAGTAACTTAAAAAGTACAATGTTTAAAAAGAAACATTTCCATTAAACTCTTATTTTAAAACCAACTTGACGACAACAACAAAGCTAAAATAAATTTACTTCATTACTAGAAATAGGGCTTTCCCTTACATCTCCCAGTAATAGGTGGAAAATGTATGAGTAAGAAAGCTTAAGTCAACTGTGTGAAACTGTCTTAAATTTAACTGCCAAGAGCAAATACTTGAGTGCAATAAAGCTGTTGTTAAACTGATCGCCTCCTCGGTGACATTTTAATATGAAGACTAAGGGTTGCACAATTTATCATCTGTTAATCGTTATTGCAATTTTAGTCTCTGCAATACTGATATCGCTGAAGGCTGAAATAGACAAATGAGCCTCTAACCAATCAGCGTTTTAGACAGGGTGACCAATCACAGATCCAGATGAGTGACCAGGTCTTCTGATGAGTCGAGGTCTTCAAGTAATCCAACAAAAGACGAATTATTTTAACCCATTTTTAACCATTACAATTTAACCTTACAATTGTTTCTGTTCCTTTAAGACTTAACATTATCAGTTTTCTGATTGGCTGCCCTGTGCCATGATGATATGGGCACTTTTATATATTGAAAGGTATCGCAATTCCAATATGTAGCAGAATAATCATAATACTAATATTTTGTCCATACCGTGCAGCCCTATTGAAGACGGTTCCTCAATTCTGTTATGTTATTTTCTGTTAACTGCCATTTGAACAATTCTAGGTTAGGATTTCAAGAAGAGCTAAAAATGTTCTAATGACTTTTTTTATTAATCTAAGCATTGCCTCACATGCCTTACACAAGCAACACAGAAGACTGACAGTGCGACCTGCTGCCATTCATTTTCAAAGAGAGTCAGCGATTCACAGCGACAAGCTCGGAACGAGGATAGAGGTCTATTTTACACACGGAGGAAAAGCTGATAGTGGCAGGATCCGGTTTACCTACACTGTACTACTGATCTCTAGATACATACAGAGATACACTATATGGACAAAAGTATTGGGACACACCTCTTTATGACTGAATTCAGGTGGTCCCTTACTTCCAGTGAAGAGCAGTCTTAATGCTTCAGCACACCAAGACATTTTGGACAACGCCATGCTTCCAACTTTGTGAACACAGTTTGGGGAAGAACCTTTTCTATTCCAGCAT
>JBBPCZ010000007.1:2449275-2467034 GCA_037974445.1 Brycinus macrolepidotus
AATTAATTGTCGGCGTTAAGTAAATCATGCGTTAACGCGATAATAACGCGTTAACTTTCCCAGCACTAATATATACATATACATATATATATATATATATATGAATTAATCAAAGGCTTACAGAGAGAGAGAGGTAAGGACATTTACTCACAATTAGTTACATTTCTTTTATTAAAATTCTTCAAAGTCAATAACAAAAAGATCTCACAATTATAAACACACAGTAAAACACATGAAAAACCCATTTGATCCATGAAATATTAGCATAGCGAGGGCTATTTCCAAGTCTTACTTTTACGTACTTTCAAAGCTTAGAATCCAGCCTGGGTGAAACCACCAGCGTATCAAAAGCCTCACAAGTCTGGAAGCAGAAGGTTATCAGTCACAATCGCAAAATTCTGCCGCAATTCAGTTCAGCATTTAAAAAAAAAAAAAACACTAAATATACAAAGGTGGCTGGAAGAACTATTTACATCAAAAGAAAAATAATTTCAGCCACTGATATCAGGCCCACCGCTGGGCCATTTCGATTGCTAGGCCTGTCCTAGGGCTGGCATATAAACTTTATATAGTCAAAACTATTTAGATTTTATATCAAAAATAAAAATATTTTTTATAGCAAAAAAAACTGTTCATGTTCCAAGGCATGACTCTATTCTTGGTTCTAACCAACAATGATTAGGAGGAAGCAATTCATTCTGATTGTACTATTCACTCTGACCATGTTTAATGATGAACTGTTCATTGATCTCTAGCTTGAGCATGAGAGTTCAAATATAATCTAAACATTCCAGACTGTTTCGCTCGTTTCCACCATCCTCAGCATTGGCCTAAATAGGACTGTGTTCATGCAAAGCATCATCCTCATATTTCACTTCTAGTCCAGAATCCGAGTGAAGTAGACGTTGGTACCCATACAAGTACGCATGCAAACTGTGTAACTAAACACTACTTCAGCACCATTAAATAACCAACTACTAAAACCACTTAACTACCACACTTGACGAAGCTTGCTGGTCTGCGCTGGGTGTTTTAATGAAGTGGACCAGGAGTGTTAGCTTGTGTGTAGCAGATATAGCAATTTTCCTTATTATCTCGCCCCATCCAAGGCAGTGAGAAACCTGGGTGTCATGATTGATGACCAGCTATCCTTCTCTGACCACTTCGCATCTATCTCTCGGTCATGTTGCTTTGCCTTATATAACATCAGAAAGATCAGGCCATCAGTATGCTATCCAACTCCTGGTACAGGCCATGGTGATCTCTTGCCTCGATTACTGTAATGCCCTCCTAGTGGATCTTCCAGCTTGTACAATAAGACCCTCACAGCTGGTTCAGAACGCAGCAGCTCGGCTGGCCTTCAACCAACCCAAAAGGTCGCATGCCACCCCACCGCTAATTGACCTACATTGGGTACCCATGGCTGCCCGAATTAAATTCAAGTCACTAACTCTTGCCTACAGAGTGACATCTGGGTCTGCACCCAGTTACCTTAATCCTATCATTCAGCCTTATGTTCCTACTCGCTCCCTCCACTCCTCCAAGGAACATCGTCTGGCTCTGCCACCCCTACACACAAGGTAAACCCAGTCCAGACTGGTCTCATTCGTGGTTCCCCGCTGGTGGAATGAGCTGCCAAAGGCAACCACAGCAGCTGAATCTCTCCATATTCAAAAACCTCATCTATTCAGAGAGGGCCCCCTCTCCATGTGCACTAACTATCTTATTGCACTACTCAGACATAAAGATTTTAGCTCTCTTCTGGTTCTCACACTGTCCTGAAACAGTTTCCTTAAATTGTAAGTCGCTTTGGATAAAAGCATCTGCCAAATGAATTTCACACTTCACTAACGGAGATCTCAAACCATTTACAGGAAGAAATTTGCAAAACTAGAGCAGCTAGCTTTGTACTAGCTTCTAACCACTGTTTGCTGGAGCCGCCAAAAATCAGAGCGAGGGATAGAAGATGGAGAGAGGGGCAAGGTTTTTGCCTTCATCTGTGTCACAGGGGTTGTAAAAAGGAACCACAGGCACCAGCAGGGAGCCTGTGGAGAACGAGAACAGCGGCATCATGGTGACAGCGTTGTAGAAAGACACCTCCTCCTTCTCACAGTCCAGGAAGACCCCGAGGCGGGTGGGCATGGCGGCGGAACGCACGAGTGTAGGCTTGGGGTGGGTGCAGGCCAGGATTGAGCCGTTCTTCAGAGTCAGCGTCCAGAAGCCGTTGGCCTCTGTGGACAAGTCCATCTCTCCACGGGGTACGTCCTCTCTGGCCACACCCACCCTCCACGCCGTCTTCCCCTGCACTTCCACCTCCCAGTAATGGCGCCCGTGAGTGAAACTCTCCCGGCCCATCAGGGAGTAGTAGTAGTGGAAGCGCTTGGGGTTCTTCTCCACTTCGTCCACCTGCTTCTCCTCCTCAAAATGGACCTTCGTGTCCCCAGCAGAGATGGTCAGCAGCGGATGTGCTGTCTCAGGGTCGAAGGTCAAAACAGATATGTCTGAGGGTGAGAAAGAGTATACATTAAGCAGCAGTTTTGACACCTTTTAACTCCCAATTCACCTCATCCACAAGGGAAGAGTCAGAACTGCTCACAGTGGTGGAGCACGGAACCAGACATTTAATAAATTTAACGCCTCTAAAAGGTCCCTCATAGAAAGTTATTTTATGATATAGTTATATGGTATAGTTATTTCTATTTATTTCTATTGGTTACACTGCTTTTTCTTCTCTTGTACTGTCCACTTTGCTGTTGTAACAGCGCAGATTTCCCACCTGTGGGACTAAAAAAGGGTTGTCTTATCTTATGTTATCTTATCTCATCTTATCTTATCTTATTATTTTACAATAGTTTTGAGAAACTTGACCTAAAGCATATTATTCAAACTGATTAATGGTGTTAGGGTACATGCAGGGCATTGTCAGGCAAAATAGTCGTGAAAGAAAACTTATTTAGTTAGGATTTATCATCATACAAACACTCAGAGGACATCTGTAGGTTCAATGGTGGCTTTGGATGGTCAATAAAATGGCTCGGTTTCCATTGTAGACCTCATGACTCCTGGTTCCTATCACATATCAACGAGTGAATTATGAAAAACTGTGAAAAATCTGTGGAGTTCCCCACTGAGACCCAGTCACACTAGCTGTTTGTCAAATACTGATGAACGAATCCTTGTCCTGTAGCGCTACTGCTTTGTCTGCATTGACCTCTGAAGGAGCAAAAGTCTTCCTACAGCAGCACTCAAAATACAACATGGAGGAACTTTAGCACTGTCTAAGGACAACACTTTAAATAGTTTTTCTCAGCAGGCTATAAATATACAGTCAGTTGACGGTCTGTTTTTCATGGCCTCTTTACGTTTGAAAGTGTATTGTTTAATTAGTGTATAATTATTTGGCAGCTGCTTGGTTAGCTGCTTGGCTTAGCTCTGCATGCCACTTGGTGCACATCCCCTTTTTTCACTACAGCTCTGTGATCTCACAAGTGAATAAGTCTCTGGTATAACTATCTGTAAAGTTATTATATGAAATGGTTATGAAAGAAAACAGCTATTCAAATCGAATCCAACAAGAAATGGACACCAGTGACAAGTTCTTAACACCTTTCAGCAAGCAAAAACTGTTACTTGTTGAAAGGTGTTAAAAACGTCACTGGTGTCCATTTTTTGTTGGATTCAATTTGAATAGCTGTTTTCTTTACACTCATGCTATCTTGGTTATATTTGTTAGCCTGTAGCTCAAAGGTTATCTAGGATGGGTGGACAACACAGGGATTCCCAAAGGTTGAATATTCATCTGGGTGACCCATGCTGAGTACTGTAGTGAAAGAACACTGATGAAGGAATGAAAATTAAGAGAAATCATGAATCCTGTCAAACAAGCCTGAGGGATACAGTGTTGTTCTACAGAATACTGCAAACACAACTAATAACAGATTAAGCTCTAGGTTAAGGCTGGAATCCCTTCAAGTGGAAGCCTATGGTAAGAGATAAGAGAAGTACTTGGGTAGAGAGAAGTCTTCATATGTTTCCAGATCCTGTACTGAATGGGCCCCACAAACTGGCCTGAACAAATCTCACTGTCCACTGGAGCTGGGCGGATAAAATTCACCTCACATCTACCAGAGAGAGAGAGAGGGTGAGAAAGAGAGAGAGAGAAAGAGAGAGACAGAGAGACAGAGAGAGAGAGAGAGATAGAGGGGCAGTGGAGATTGTTAGTACCTGAGAAAGGTATGATGTGGAGTGGTGGTTATTGTTATATAATTCTATAAAATCATTTATGGCATTATTTACAGTACCATGCAAAGGTCTTAGAGACCTGAAAACATTATATTTAAAACATGTTTAGCTGAACAGTATATGCTTTTAAAAGCTAATATGAGAATATATACAAATAATATTAATACAGTACATAGTGATTTTATGTATGTCTATATGTTTGCTTAATCATTCCCAGACCTCCTCATGGAAGTCCAGTGTTACACTGTAGCTCTCATCAAATACCTCAAATATCTGGTTCAGCTCAATCAGTCCTTCATTAAATTAAATCAGGAGCTGCTAATGGAGTTTCACAAGTCCATGCAAAGACTGGAGGAGAAATCCAGAACCGAACCTGTGTTCTTCTAACCAGTTCGCAAAAATATCAACTACTTTTTTTTACAAGTAAAACAAATCTTGATATTATTTAATGCTTTCTTGTTTGTTTGCATTCATTCTAATGTTAATTTGTGTATTTGCTGGCAGAAAGTCCCTCACTGCTCAGATAAATGGCTTTAAACGGTTTGAGCAGAAGCCTAAGACTTTCGCACACTACTGACTGTAAATGGTATTATTTTATTTACAATAAACAATAAACTTTACAATTACAATAAAGGACACAATATTTTTATCGACATTTACCTTTTCAGTAGATCTTTGATTTCCTAAAAGAAAAAAAGAAAGAAACTGTGTCATATTTCAAAAGCTTGCCAACATGTTACTCCATTCACATCCATTCAAATCAAGGAACTGTTTATGTAAGCTAAACAGTATCAGATAGCATCCAGCATGTTCTGTGGCCACACGCCAAACCCACCCATGGAGTGTCCCCCACCGTACACAACGGCTGATTTAGGTCAGCCGCCCTGGCTGTGGACCACCCAGACACCTGCTCTTTCAACATGTATGACAAAATCAAAGGTATTAATAGAGAGTTGCCCCAAGCCTTTTTCTTCTGGGCTTTTAGAAAGGAGTTGGAAAGTTTTTGGGTGTTTTATTCCCTCCAGTCAAAACAGCTTTAGGCCAGAAACTGATGTGGGGTGATTCGTTCAGAATCACAAACAGCAGTTCAGTTCATCCTAATGGTGTTCAATGAAGCTTCATCACTCCAAGTCATTCTATAGGCGCCCAGAGGAGCTTCATCACTCCAACTCATCCCAGAGGTGTTCAATGGATCTTCAGCAGTCTGATTCATCCCAAAGATGTTCATTGGATCTTCATCACTCCAACTCATCCTGAAGGTGTTCAGTGGAGCTTCATCCCTCCAGCTCATTCCAGAGGTGTTCAGTGGGGCTTCATTACTCAGGAGAACATGTTCTCCTAAGGTGTTTAGCTTCATGCCCATTTAGCCAATGGTAACCTTTGTTTTTTCTTGCCTAGTCTGTGCCAGTGATAGGTAGGGATTAGATCATTATTCAAAGTCTGGAAAATTCTGTACATGAAGCATTTGACAATACTGTAATATAGAGGATACTTTTGAACGGGTGATGAGACAAGTTCACATGGAAAGCACCTTCAGTAGTTTGGGGCTGTCCTCTTCCTTTAGCTTGCAGTTGAGCGTCTCAATGGCCCTCTCCAGGTCACGGCCCTGCATGGCGATCTTCCTCTCCCTCTCCTTCAGTGCCTTCACCCGTCTGTCCCGCTCCCTCCTGAGCCGCTCCAGGTCCCTCTCCTCCTCCTCATCCAGGAAGCGATGAAGATTCTGGAACTCTGCCTGGATTTCCCGCTCCATGTCCTCAAACTGACTCTGAGAGAAAGTAATGTCTGATAAGAGAGAGGGCAGAGGGACGCAAGGCTGAAGGAGATAAGGAGGTCAGATTAGATTATTCTGGAAACCAGAGGCCACTCAGACACAATTAAACAAATATCAGTGTTTTACTGTCTTGGGAAGCAAAACAAACATCGATTGAAAGCTATTAGTGTTTTGCCTTTGAAGTTTATGGTACCTGTTTTAACTGATGGGCAATATGAGTAGAGCCAGTACTGATAGGACCCTGGGATCCTACACAAATGGGGGGTGGGGTTATGGATGTTTTTTTTGACGAGTGAGTGGGTAAAGAGGTTTCATTTTGTTGAACATAGAGGGTCATTTTTTCCTTTGGACAACGATGTAATTTATCATGCTGTCAAGGGGAAGTTTTATTTTGTGGATGTGGGAGTATTTTTTTTTGTTTTGTTGATGTGGGAAAGGAGGTTTCGCTTTGTTGATGGGGAGTAATTTTTGTAATTTAAAAATTGAGGACATCTTCTCACTGAAACATTGGCATCCACTTTGACACAAGAGAGGCAGTTTGTGTAACTGGGGCACTTTGCAACCATTACAGTGATGATATGGACCAGATGGCTTTGAATATGAGGATATGTTACTGTTATGGTGCTAAGTTGCTTTACACTAATCATAGATATGGTCAGTACTTCTAGAACGCTGAACAACTGCGTGGATTTTGGATCATGGATGGATCTGCATGGATACCACTGAAGGCCCGCCTTTATTTTAATCTGATAGGTCAGCATAGAAAAAGAGCTCATTACATAGACTGCTCCACCACTTCAGGTTAAAACGAGTGAGCTTCGGAGCACTCTGCACAAAATACAGGCTTGCAAAATGCATGTCTCACATTAAAACAGCAGAAAAAAGCACCTTGTTCCAAAAAAAAAAACCCATCCAGTGTAAACTCCCCCACCTGGACCAGTTTTAATGAGCCTGTAACAATCTGTGTATATTAACTGCATAAACTACATATAACAAATAGCAGACTGAACGTCAACCCCTTTTTCCATCTTAATTACTCACCCATTTTTAAATTATTAACCATCATTTGATTTTTACTGCAGTTCCTTCGTAAAAAGCTTATATTTTTGAATAAAAATATCATGTAAAAGCAAATGTACACATATATCACATGAATACTTTCTGCCATATTGCCCAACCTTATTTGTGTTTTTCTTTTACTTATTGCTCTTATCTAAGAGAGCCAGCATCATAATATCCATTCTATTCATTCTAATAATTGCATTATGCTAAATATGTTTTAGAAGTGTTGGATCTCGTTTTATATTCGCATCTGCCTTTTTCAGTGCTGCATCCTCGCCTGAAAGATGAATGTGAGTCATTAGCTTTTGCTTTTACCTCCACATCCATGGCCTCTGCATAGGTGTCCTTCTCGGCCTCATAGCATTCATCGATCTCATGTTTAATCTTCTTAATGGCCTGAATGAGCTTCCCCTGTAACGCAATATTTGTGTCTATTAGTATATAGGTTCATAGTTAACTGTACCAATTGTTCTGGAAATTTTCATGACTCTTAATATTTTTTTGGTGTCAAGCAAAAGTCAAAGTCAAAGTTCTGGCCTGGCGACAACTCTTTATGCAATTCCATTGCATCTGTTTACACACATGCTGCTTGTGCAACAAAGTAGGAATATTTTAGCCAAGAAGATTAACTAGAAGGCTGTAAACGGTAAACTTCCATGGTATGCTGATATCCCTAATATGCATATGTTTAAGATGTCCAATGCTATTACTTTTTAAACCATTGTCCTACTTTAGCTGGCAATCCAGGCCAAATGTTCACTGTGTTAAGTGTCCTGCTTCTCTTCGCCTTTATGGACTGTCGAAAGGTTCTGCTCTTACCTTCTGGTCATCGAGAAGAGACTTGTTGTAGTTGTTGTTTGTGTCCTTCATATGATTGTTGTACATTCCAGTGTCCTCGTCAAAGCAAAGCACAGGAAGACGAAACATCGGGACGTCACACACTGGAGAGAGGGGGCACAGTTAAAAAGAGATCTGTGTGCATGGGAGTGGGGTTGGGCAAGAGAGACAGGGAGAGAAAGAGAGAGAGAGAGAGAGAGAGAAAATAGAATGGCAGGGACAATGTGAGAGCAATATATCACTAGGGACACCAGTAAGGGACTGGTCAGGGGCTGGGCTGAGCTCAGAACACAGACATATATGCAATGAGACAGCTGAGATTAAAGCATCGGAAAGTGGAAAATACACTGTAGCATGTTGTAGGAACACCTTCTGAATGGTTTGTTTGAAATTTGGTAAATTGCATCTATATGTCATTATGAATGAGCTTACAAAATGTCATTAAGATTGGCCATTCACATAGGCACACAGTACTGGTGGCCATTATAGACCTATGGAGCAAATGTAGCCGAGTGTAAATGGACCAAGTTTCAAAATTTTAGCTTTAGCAGTTCTTGAGACATTGCAATGTGTCTGCTGCAGTGCCCCCTACGGATGAAATTTCACAAAATTTGGTGTGAATCCAAAGAATGTGCTGGTGATTCTGGGTTTTATGGAATTTGAACATTTATGTCACAAAATATTGGCTAGTGAAGCACATTGATGTTACTCACTCGGAAGCACTACTCCACAAATTATATTGTAATGAGCTAAAGTCACGCACATCATAGAGGCCAGCTTGCCATACAAATGTCATACGTTTTGTCAAAGCGGTTGTCAAACTATTGCCCAATAAAAGCTTTGTGCCAAAAATTGGTGGAAAAAAAAAACAGTGGTCATAATAAGGAAAATAGCACTACATTTTCAAATGCTTGCAATGCAACTTTACTAATCTCAGTGTCTGTATAAAAATGGAAAAATGCCGACAAAGTTTAACATGCAATGTGGCTGCTGCTACTGTATTTAGCAAATAGACTTTTGTCCATTTTTACAGATAACTATAAGTCATAAACCACATAACAGAGTCAGAAATCACATAAGCCAATCTGTTAGAGATCACTGAGCTGCTCCACATGGTCTGAATGTATAAGTCAAGTTTTTTGATGATTATAGAATAGAGCTGGGATGAATCCAACCATGCAGCAGTTAGCTTAAGTTATTTGTTAGCTACATTAGCTTCATAGCTTCAGTACAAAAGTAAGGAAGCAAACTTCAGACGTCATAATAAGCAAAGCAGTCAACATTACATCTTCACATTATTTTCCAATCATGCAATAATACTAATCTCAATGTTTGTCTAAAAATGAAAAAATTGCAGATAAAGTTTGAGATGTAAGGAGGATACTGCTACTGTTTTAGATAACAGTGAGTCATAACAGTGTCAGAAACCGCATAAGCGAGTCTGTTGGAGATCACTGAACACCTCCATATAGTCTGAATGTACAACAAGTCAAGTTTGTGATGATTACGGCATGCAGTTAGCACAATGCTAACCTTGTAACTGTGAGCTTCTGTCATTTGTTAGCTACATTAACCTTGTAGCGCCTGCACAAACTTCAGACATCGTTTGTGTTTGGGCTGATCTGCTGGGCTAAGGGGGATATCGTAAATTTGATTTGCGGTCAAACTGTGGCTTTAAAAACATCATCATAATAAGACATCGACACCGAGGATGAGAGATGAAGAACAGCGGGACGGCTCAGGAGGCTTTATTTATGTGAATGAGAGAATAGCTTTCTATTTCTGTCCGTCTGCCCCTCTGCAACAAGAGACGACGTCAGAGGACGGATGGCGTTGGAGAGAAAGAGAGAGAGGCTTGGGTTTCAGTTTGAGAGGCCTATAGAAGCCTGTGTGTGTGTGTGTGTGTGTGTGTATGTATGTGTGTGTGTGTTTGTGTGTTTATGAGCAAACAGAGGACACATTATGTTCAATAAAGAGTGTCCTGTCCGCTAAAGATTTTCAGAATAGTTCCATAATTCAGTAATTCTGAATCATTAGGGCTTTCAGAGAAGCGCAGCGCGACAAAGGAAGCCTATTGAGGGCCGAAGTCTCTTGTGTACGAGTCCGGGACTGACTTTTCATACAGAAGGTCAGATTGTCGGCCTGTGTTTCTCCACTGCCCATTTCTCTCCTCCCCTCGCTGCTCCTTTCACAGTGAATGTGATGTCCAGGATCATTTCAGAGGACAGAAACATTTATCCATAGAGCAGAATTTCTAATGTTTCTAATGTTCTCTTTATAAAGAGAAATTACCTGCCTTCCTCAAGCATTTTCAACTCATAGATGAAGCCTCTGACTTTTTTTGTCTTTACTCATTTATTTGTATCTATATATCATTGAGGAATAAAAATGAGGATGTTATACATAAATAATAGATTAGACTCAGCCCAGGGATCGAGCGTAAGTCTAAATATGTATGAGTCATGGTGCTGAATAAGCCATTGCCTCTTGCCTTTGATTTAGCAGTTTATTTGACACATATTTTTTAAACAGGGCAACTGATTTTTCACTTAAGAATTTACAATATCACTCGGGCCTCTTATAGAGCAAGTATTTATTATCTATAATAAACATATTAATAAATAATAAAAACAGTAATAAATAATACCTAATAAATATGATGTTTATTCATATATGTCGTCCATATGAATTATTTATTTATTAATTATGTACATTATATTTGACCAATAGAAAGAACTGGAAGTATGCTTGTGTTCGTACCATGTGTTCATTTAGCTCCTAATGTGTGAGCTTCATTTTAAAACAAACAAACAGGTGAATAAATAAAGAAGGCTAATATAAACTAGCCAAATAAATGTCCTTTGGCCAATCTGGCTATAAGAAATTCTCAGGGTCTCCCATTAAAATACATGATAAATAGATAGACAGACATAGATAGATAGACAGATAAACAGATAGATAGATTGGTTGATAGAAAGATAGATAGATAGATAGATAGATAAAATAAAATAAAATAAAAAAGTACAAATAATAATTGATGTACCAAATTACTAACTTACTAAAACAAATAAATACAATGCAAAACATTTATCGGCGTTCACTCGTGCAAACTAAACGTAAAAGTAAAAACGATAACAAGGGTTGCATTTAAAAAATAAAAATATATAATTTAATAGTAATAACAGAATACAGCCTATTTTGTGTGTTTTATTTTCTAAATGAAAGGTTTAATAGTATACAGTCTCTCTCACGTGACTTCGGGTCAGAGGAAGTAAACACAGCGTTAGCATTTAGCTTCTGTCTGAATGAAATAAACCTGCAGTTAAATCTTTAAACGGCTGTGTTTCAGGTCAGTATCTTCTCTCCTGTATCTCTAAGATTATATCTGTAAACGGAACAGAATAACAGACAACAGTGGTTAATAATTATCCTAACTCGAAGCTGTGCATGAGGCTAATTCTCTGGTCCACCTTAAAAGGTTCACCGGATTAGGCATTATTTAAGGTGGAACGGAAGGTTCGGACAGAGTAAATAAACCATCTGTTAATAAATCTCCAAATGATCTTTAAGAGTGTCGTCTACTGTGTCGATACTTACAAGTTAAGGAGCAGAGTTGTCTGAAATGAGTTTATTTCTCCTCTCAAAATCCAAATCACTGCTCACCCAGCACACTCTGGTCATCACCTATTTTAGCTGTGTAGACATGAACGCTTTGTCTTGATATTTTTTATATTTTAACCATCATTGCTATAACGACTGTGTAGAGTGCTACAGTAATGGATTGGTGTATGTTTGTGTGGGACAGTGTATGCATGATGATATGGATGCCAATGTGGGTGCATTTCAGTACAGATGCCAGTGTGTATGCATGGTGGTATGGATTCCTGTGTAGATGCATCTTGGTGTGGATCCCAGTGTATGGGTGCCAAAGTTCATGCATTTTGGTTTGGACGCCAGTGTAGATGCAGCGTGATGTGGATGCCAATTTGTATGCATGTTGGTATTGGTGCCTGTGTTTATGCATTTTGGGTTGGGTGCAAATGTGAATGCATGTGGATATGAATTCTTACGTGGATTTATAGTGGTATGGATGTCTATGCACGTGGGTATAGGTGCCAGTGTTTATGCATTTTGGTTTGGGGGCCAGTGTGTTTGCATGTTGGTATGGATGCCAATGTGGCTGGATTTTGGTTTGGGGGCCAGTGTGAATGCTTTTTGGTGTGGATGCATATTGGTATGAATGCCAGCGTGGATGCATGGTGGTATGAATGTCTATGGCACTTGGGTATGGGTGCCAATGTTCATGCATTTTGGTTTGGGTGTCAGTGTGTATGCGTGGTGGTATGGATGCTAGTGTGTGTGTGTGGCGATATGGATGCCATTGGCTATGCACAGTGGTATGGATGCTTATGTGTATGCATTTTGGTTTGGGTGCCAATGTGAATGCGTTTTGGTGTGGATGCATATTGGTATGAATGCCAGTGTGTATGCATGGTGGTATGGATGTCTAATGCAATTTGGTTTGGGTGCCAGTATACATGCATGGTGGAATGGATGCTAGTAATAATAATAATAATAATAATCTTTATTTATATAGCACTTTTCAAAAACAAAGTTACAAAGTGCTGTACAAAATCAAAGAAAATGAACAAAATTAAGATGTAAAGATCATTAAGTAATACACCAGGTTATACAAGGTAATTAAAGAGAGAATATTAATATAACAATCAAAATATAATGATATACACTTATTCAAAACTTCTAAAATGAAAAATTAAATTGCTAGTGTGTATGCATGTGGGTATGGATGCCAATGTGGATGCATGGTGGTATGGATGTCCATGTAGAAGCATGGTAGTATGGATCCCTATGTGTATGCATGTGGGCACGGGTACCAGTGTGGATGCATGGTGGTATGGATGCCTATGGTTATGCATAGTGGAATGGATGCCTGTGTGGATGCTCGGTGGGATGGGTGCCAATGTGGATGCGTGGTGGTATAGGTGCCAATGTTTATGCATTTTAGTTTGGATGCCAGTGTAGATACATTGTGGAATATATGCCCATGTTAGTGCAAAAGTATGACTTCTCTATTGTCAGCTGCTGTATAACCAAATACAATGCGAACATACTTGACCACTCTGATTTCAACTCTTTCTTTACCAGACATGAATGGCCAGGCAGAATTAGACGTGGACTACAAGCGCAAGTACAAAAACCTTAAGCGCAAATTGAAGTTTTTGGTCTATGTAAGTATTTGTTGCTTTCTCTGCTTTACTGTTTGAGTTAAGGGTTCAAGTCAGGGTGCGTCCATTAATTTGACCACGTTTTATTTCAGGAGCAAGAATGTTTTCAAGAGGAGCTGAGGAGAGCACAGAGAAAGCTGCTGAAGGTTTCCAGAGACAAAAGGTTCAGTCTTTTCTTGCAAAAAAAAATTCCCTTTTTTAAAAATTAAAGTCATGGTCCGGAAATCAAGTGCAGTGTGGTGTCAGGGAGCGTCTCTGAACTTGCTGAGGGGTTTCTCTCAGTGAAGGGTGAGGGTGGTGGGAGAGGAGGTGAAACATGATATTATTGGTTAATATGCAGCAAATTAACTGTAACTGGATGTTCCAGTGTGCAGAAGTGTGTAGAAGATGTATTAACTTGTACTTAAGGGCTGGTTTAACTGGAAATTAAATAAACCGTGGTCTGTGGTGGTGTACCGGGGTGCCAAAACTTTAGCACACAAATGTGGATGATAGGTGAGGGTGATGGAAGAGGAGGTGATAATATTATTGGTTAATATTGTTTGGTACCACCCGCTGGTGAACAGTGATGTAATCAAAGCTCAGAAGACGTTTTAGAGGTGGCAGAAAAGTCAGCTAACATGGTTAAAAAGGTCAGTTTTGATTTTAGATTCATTTTAAAATGTCTTTCTTTCCCAGTTTTCTCCTGGACAGATTGTTACAGTATGAGCGGGTGGATGATGACTCCTCTGGTAAGTGTTTTATGTGCTCAGAGTGCAGCTTTTACTTAGGCCGGGGTGTTAAGTTAAAAAAAAAAACAATATTACTGTTATTTGTTTTACAGACTCAGATGCTACAGCGTCCTCAGAGAGTGATGGGGAGGGTCCCAGAGAAAGGGAAAGAGAAGCAGGAAAGAAGTGAGTCTATTGTGTGTTTTTATAAACGAAATGTTATGTAAAGTGAAACTGTCACACATTTAGTGTCAGTAAGTGTCCTCAGCCTTCCATGGTCGTGAGTCAAAATGGTGCTTTTCCACTGGCACAATGAACTGTGCTTTACTGTTTTTCCATTACAAATAAAGCGATCTGTACTTGAGCCGAACCCGTGCTGCTCGACTGCGAAATGTTATCACAACATGGAAAGAGGCCATTGTTTTTTGTTTTTTTTGGTTTTTTAACTGCTTTTTTTTTTTTTTTTAACTGTTCGACTCCATGAACGTGGTTTTAAGACGACAACAACTGTGGGGAGAGAAATGTGCTGCTGACGTGTCAGAATCATCCTTACCAGTATGAGATACACTGGGAAATCAGTGTAGAAACCGCACGGTTCCTGTGTAGCTGTGCAAAAGTGCCTCAAGAGAGCATAGCTGGCTTTGCTCTCTCAGGGTGGGCAGGATGGACCTCCATCTTCCCATCACCCAGTGTGGGCATCTTTGTAGTGGGCGACTAACAGAATTATCAGTTACTATATTTCTCCAAGCATGTTGAGCTGTAAATCTGAGCAGTTTATAAATATGGTGGCACTTCATGCGTCTCAGGGAGGCTCATGCTAGCCTTCGCCCTTCTGTCACCGGTTGGATTATATGATGGGGGAGACCCGGCTACCGAGACATGACTGAACTGGGGAGCAAACTGGGTGAAAATAATAACAATTTTAAAAAGCCACATTACCATGTTGTGGCCTAGCTTTTTATTTCATAAAGCTTTAGCAACAGCAGGAAATGCAAATTTTTTATAGCATTTTGATGGGCTGCAAAATTTCCCAACTGTGTTTAAATGTGTCCTATTTTTATTGATCGCAAAATGCATAAGTTCAGTTCATTGCTGTGTGTTTTGCTGTGTGTGATCTGTTCATCACTAGAGCTAAAGACTAATATACAGAACCAGAGAGCAGCCTGTATTGCTCTTATATAGACCTTATCCTATATTTCTCTCATATTAAAACGTGGCCTATGCAAAAGTTATCTTTAAAAATTTTTTAAATCTTAAGCAGCAAATGTAATGTAAAAAAAAAAGTAAATGTGTGCGGAATGTGCAGAAGTGTGTTCTCTGTATAGGATGCGTTAACTTAGAATTAATGGCTAGTTTAACTGAATATTACATAAACCTTGGTCTGTGGTCGGGTACTGGGGTGTGAAAACGTTTGTACACACACGTATTCATTAAGTCATAATAGCCTGCAAGTTTTTTTCAAATGTATTCTAATTTTATTTATTGTAAAATGCATAGAAAGTTCAGTTCATTGATGTATGTATTCATCTGTTCATCACATCTCCCCACAGGAGACGGAGTCCCGGAGTCCCGCCCCTCCCTACTTCTTCATCCCCCCACCTCTCTCTCCTCCCTCGCTCCGCCGCAAACCCTCTCCAGTCGTCGGCACCCACCCAGTACCTCAACACGGTCAGTATGGGACACAGCCTGAGCCACAACATTTGCCTCATTGCACATCAGCTCATGGCTTTTAATAATTTTTTTTTTCTTTCATATTATTTCTATCGCTTGTTATTTTTGGCATTGTATTCATTCATTGTTTCTTTTCTCTTTTCTGTTGTCCCGTTGCCATATCATTTGCTTATTTTGGATTGCTGGGGTGGGCACGTTTGGATATGGCGGTGGAATGTGTGTGTGTGTGTGTGTGTGTGTGTGTGTGTGTGTGTGTGTGTGTTTGTGTGTGGGGTGAAGTTACCCTTCCCTCCTGACTATTTGGCTCCCTCTGCTGAGCGTGTGAAGAAAGAGAGAAAATCAAAACCGTCCAAACAAAGGAAAGAGCCTGCGGGAAAGGTGAGAAAGAGAGAGAGAGAGAGCGAAGAAAATTAGAACAGGAATGTGTGGAAAAGCTTCAGTTGTTTCTTTTAAGACCACTTTGGCAGATCGTGTAGTGACATTACAGTACATAATTTGGAAGAAAATCAAATATACTCAGTTTTCGCTTTTATTCGCAGTCAGTCAGCCAAGACATGCTGGATGTCTGAATTTAGCTTTTTAGTTTTGCACCAGAGCTACAAGGCTAATGTAGAGGACCAGAGAACACCCTATATTTCTCTTAAGTAGACCTTATCCTATATTTCTCCCACATGCAGCAAATTAACTGTAACCGTGTGTTCCTGTGTGAAGAAGTGTGTTTTGTACTTAATGGCCGGTTTAGCTGGAAATATAGTGAACCTTGGGCACACAAATGTATTTATGGCAGACATTGTTACACAGTGTTAGTTGATCAACTATATTTCCAATAAGGGGACAAACTTATTAAAATCAAACCCCTTGTTTTGATTGTCACAATATCCTCTCGCTTTCTTACCGCCCCCCCACCAGGTGGTCTCTCCCTTGGCGGCCAATTACCCAGCAGGCAGTGCTCCGGGTGCGGGTTCGTCTGGCCCGTTCAGCTGGGTCCCCCGGCAGATGCTGAGCGGAGACGCCGCAGAGGAGGAGGAAGAGAGCGAGGGAGACAGTGACGGAGGAGAGGAGGAGAGAGGAGAGGGAGAAGAAGCTGAACTGGTCATTGACATTCCTAATGAGTGAAACGGAGGCAGAGAAAGACTGTAATACTGATGGTCATCCGAGGCGGTGTGGAGGGTCACCTCAAAGAAACACCACTCAAAACGCCCACATCTATGGCTGGGTATCCAAATTCAGTACTTTTATGGTACCAAACAAATTACTTCAGTACTACTGAGTATCAAAAAATTGTCATTCAGTATTTGAGCAGTCCGTGAACCAATAAGCATGCCTATTCCAGTGTCTAGGCTGCTGATTGGCTGTGTGAATTACATCACATATACGTTATTAATGTCCATGCTTTTTGATGCGCCTGTAATCCGTCAGTAAATAAATGCATTTCCAGCACCTCATTCTAGAGGTGTAACAGTCCCCATACTTTGATACAGTTTTTGATATTTTAGGTTTTAAAATGATCTTGATTGTACAAATTTTGCTCAAACAGAACTTTTTTGATGCCTGCATTCTAACAAAATAAACTCCACCTATCACTCTTATTTTGAGAAATAAACTTTTCAAAACAAGAGTCAAGTCAATAGAGCATGAGTATGTCCACAACATGAGCCCCACTCCATATCTCTGATAGGATGCCTGTTTTTTAATCAACTGTTTTCCTAGAATGGTATGTGGATGATATGTGGATGATCCCGTTTTAAATTTCAATACACTGTTTCAGATTTGTTTTTCCAATACTGTATTGAAATCATTACACCCTTTGCCCACACTCGTTTCTGGTTTCGGCCATGCTCACTTTCATATTTACATAAATAGAAAGTACTGACCAAATCAGCATCCAGGAATTGGTCCCGAAGTCAAGATATCGGTATTATCAGTATTAAAAATTTCAGTATCACACCCAGCCCCACCAATAACCTTTGCAAACCATGTTATACATTTCAGTATCTTCTGTCTAACTTTTATTTGTGAGAAACAAATACACTGTAAAGGGTAAAGGGGGTATTTGGCTGACGCTTTTATCCAGAGCGACTTACAATCATTAGTTACAGGGACAGTCTTATAGTCATTAGTTACAGGGACAGTCTTATAGTCATTAGTTACAGGGACAGTCTTACAATCATTAGTGACAGGGACAGTCTTACAGTCATTAGTTACAGGGACAGTCTTACA
>JBBPCZ010000007.1:2540692-2556695 GCA_037974445.1 Brycinus macrolepidotus
ATATTGGCTAACTTGCTAATGGCCTACAGTGCAAGGTTTCGAGTAAAACTCAGGTTTGTTAAATTTGATTCCGCATTACGTCCATCAGAATTCGCACATAGGCTACCGAATATTCCCTTTAAGACTGCTCAGAACCAAACACATGTACCGTTACGCCCCTACTGGAGGCTAATTTTATTGTAACTCTATTATTCATGTTATGCTGCCTTTCTCAGTCACATTTAGAACGATGTACAACTCAAAACAAACTTCAGGTTTGTTTTCTTTCACAACTGTGTTTTGAAACATTTGAAGAGTACAATATAGAGAACAAGATTCATGTTAAAATCATTTCATATTCATACCTGCATACAAATTGTTATTTTATTACTGAAAACAAGCTTTCTGTGTCTGCCAGGTGTGCTTGACTCTTACAGCGAAGCGCATGGCTCGGAAGAACTGTCTGGTGAAGAACCTGGAGGCTGTGGAGACACTGGGCTCCACCTCCACCATCTGCTCCGACAAGACCGGGACCCTCACACAGAACCGCATGACCGTGGCTCACATGTGGTTTGACAACCAGATCCATGAGGCTGACACCACTGAAGACCAGTCCGGTTAGTGGTCTGCATCACATCGTCACTACAAGCCACAGCTGCAGCCTAAAGGATATTTCTGGAATCTTTTTGTCTTTCTAGGAATTCAATCATCTCATGAACTGGAAGCAATAAGAGATATAAAATTATATGAGTCGCAAAACAGAGATCTTGCAGGTTTGCACATACAGTATTTAGCTAACAGTGTACCAATACCAGTGTACCAACGGTCAGCCTCATCTACTAGACCTCGGCCTTCAGTTTGGACCATAGACGTGAAAACTTGCCTTAAAAACAAAAAAAAACACTCTCTAATAACACTGACACTATGAGCGTATTATGTTAGCACTAATCTAACGCTGGTGCCAGTTTTTAGGTCGTTCAGATTTTTCATTTGATTAGACATTGGCCTAATTATTTACCTTGTTTACTGCAGTTTTACAGTGACTCTTTCAGGAAAGAGCTGCCGCCACCAGCTGAAATCACATTAGTAAAATCTTATTGTGAAATCTTATTATTTGTGTATCTAGGACTTCCAGAAGGACTAGAGGACAATTTCAAGAAGGACTTTCTTGAAATTGGTCGGAATGTGATTGGTTGACTCCTCTGTCACATCCTAAATGTGATGATTTCATGTGTAATCCACTATATTAGGCTTTCTGTACCTCTCCACAGGAAAAACTCCCATTTGGATAATTTTCTGTTGGGCGTTCTCTGATTTTATTTCCCAGACATCATTAGGGTTTCTCTGAAGGTTACCTTCTGCCTCACACCTAATCAGAACGTCAACTTCCTCTCTGCAGGTGCATCGTTCGACAAGACCTCAGTGACGTGGGTGTCTCTGGCTCGCGTGGCGTCCCTGTGTAACCGGGCAGTGTTTAAGGCGGGCCAAGATTCTCTGCCTATCCTGAAGAGGGACGTGGCGGGTGATGCCTCCGAGTCCGCGCTCCTGAAGTGCATCGAGCTTTCCTGCGGCTCCGTGAAACAGATGAGAGAAAGGAACAAAAAAGTTGCCGAGATCCCATTTAACTCCACCAACAAATACCAGGTCAGTATTTAAAACCTTAAACACTGGTCTCACTATTCATTTCTGAATCTTAAAAAACTGCTATATAAATAGTATATATGCATATTTAATATACAGCACTGTGCAATAGTTTTAGGCACCTGAGAAAATTATACTTAAAAGCTGTTTGCTACTGGGCGGTAACACTAATATTACAATAAATACAAATAACATTAATACAGTAAATATTGGTTTTATTTATGGCAAAGTGTTCATTTAATCATTTCCAGACCTCCTTCCTCATAGAAGCCCAGTGTTACTTGTAGCTTCCATCAAATACCTGGATTGGCTGTTTTTGCTTCATTAAATAATATTAGGTGTGTTGCTTACGGAACTTTATAAATCCACACAATGACTGGAGGCATCGAGCAGAAATCTGGAACCAAACCTGTGTTCTTCTAACCAGCTCACAAAATATCAACTGCTTTTTAGAAAAAAGGAAATTTTTTTACTGCTTTCTTGTTTTTTTGCATTTTTTCTAATGTTCACTTGTGATATAAATGACTTCAAACAATTTGCATAGGTGTCTAAGACTGTTGCACAGCTCTTTTGTACATAAATAGTATAAAGAAGTTTGTACCTGTCAGTGGGTCCTTTTTAAGGATCTGAATTGAAAATGCCTCAGTCAGACGATATTCTTCAGCTTTATCAAAAACACACACAGCTCTTATGCATAATGCACATCCTTTTTTCAGCTGTCCATCCATGAGACAGAAGATCCCAACGATAACCGCTACCTGCTGGTGATGAAGGGGGCGCCAGAGCGCATCCTGGACCGCTGCTCCACCATCGTGTTGCAGGGCAAGGAGCAGCCCATGGATGAGGAGATGAAGGAGGCCTTCCAGAACGCCTACCTGGAGCTGGGAGGACTGGGGGAGAGAGTGCTGGGTGAGAGAGAGGGACAAAGAGATTCACAATGAGACAGCTAAACAACGACACTTTCATGTGAAAATGAGAAAAGTATATAACATAAGACAACCTTTATTAGTCACATGGGTGGGAAATCTGCAGTGTTACAGCAGCAAAGTGGACAGTACAAGAGAAGGAAAAAAGAATATATATATATATATATATATGTATACACACGCACAATGGGTATCTTCAGCTGCCTAGTAGCTGCAGACATTGAATGATAGACAGTAATAATGCACGAGAAATATTGCACATGAAAGAACCACTGCACTTAAAATCACATCTTCCACAGGTTTCTAAAAATAGGAAAAGTTTGACACATATAGTACCGTTTGAACGTTTGAACAGTACCATGTGATACTGAACTATTCCCACTCCTTTTCTTCCCATCAGGATTCTGCCATCTGCTCATGCCTGAGGATCAGTACCCCAAAGGTTTTGCCTTCGACACGGATGACGTTAACTTCCAGACAGATAACCTGTGCTTCGTGGGGCTGATGTCCATGATTGACCCTCCCCGTGCCGCTGTGCCTGACGCAGTAGGGAAGTGCCGCTCAGCCGGTATTAAAGTCATCATGGTGACCGGAGACCATCCCATCACTGCCAAGGCCATCGCCAAGGGAGTGGGCATCATCTCCGAGGGCAACGAGACAGTGGAGGACATCGCTGCCCGCCTCAATATCCCCGTCAGCCAGGTCAACCCCAGGTAACACACAGACTCGCAGTGTACAGCATGTCAGAGACCATTATATTATTCACTGATAAGTGGGAAATTCCAGTTAAAGTTGATAGTCTCAACCAGTAACCTGATGGCCCATTTGTTCTCTTTCACATGCCTCTTACTTACATACACACACACACACACCCACACCCACACCCACACACACAGACAGTTAGCTCCTGGTCATTGGTGTGCTGTGTGTATTTCATTTCAGAGATGCCAAAGCTTGTGTGATCCACGGCACAGAACTGAAGGACATGTCTCAGGAACAAATCGATGAGATTCTGCGCAACCACACCGAAATTGTCTTTGCCAGGACATCTCCCCAACAAAAACTCATTATTGTGGAGGGCTGTCAGCGACAGGTACTCATAAACACGTGCCCAAAAGTGTTGTTTTTCTGTTGTTTTGTTATTATTGGTCCCCACGGAGTGTAATACGTGCACAAACGCACGCACACACACAGAGACACACACACGAAAACACACAGGCACTCACAAGCGCACACACACACAGACACACACATCAGCAGACGTGACTGGGTAAAACTTTGGCTGTCTCGGTTGCGCTCTGTCTCTCAGGGGGCTATTGTGGCTGTAACTGGTGATGGTGTGAATGACTCCCCTGCCCTGAAGAAGGCCGATATCGGTGTTGCCATGGGGATCGCCGGCTCCGACGTGTCCAAGCAAGCTGCAGACATGATTCTGCTGGACGACAATTTTGCCTCCATTGTTACTGGAGTAGAAGAAGGTGAGTGGACAAGAGAGGAGCACTGAAAGTACCCTGTCCTCAGTATCAGTAACTAAATTAAATGATAATAACAACAACAACAACAACAACAACAACAATAATAATAATGATAATGATAATAATAATTGTTATCATTAGCATTATTATTATTTTATTACCATTATTATCATAATTATTATTATTATTGTTGTTGTTGTTTGTTGTTGTTTTGTTATTATTATTATTATTAGTAGTAGTAGTAGTAGTAGTATTTTGAGTATTATTATTATATATCTTACTCTCCTTCCAGGTCGTCTCATCTTTGATAATCTGAAGAAATCCATCGCCTACACTTTGACCAGCAACATCCCTGAGATCACCCCCTTCCTGCTCTTCATCATCGTCAACATCCCTCTGCCCCTGGGCACCATCACCATCCTCTGCATTGATCTGGGCACAGACATGGTGAGAAAAAAGGGGAATGACAGTGATATTCCTACTTTAATGTTGGCTACTTTGAAGTCAGTCCACTTTCATGGTTTACATCATGGGGACCATCAGTCATTAAAGTCAACTTGAAATCAAAAATGAACATTTTTTTTACCATGTTGGTACACATTCCTAGTCATATTAAGCATGGTCCTTCATCTCTTACCATTTAAAAGACACAATCTTTGTTTTTCTATATCTTTGATTAAAGCTTAAACAACTTTTGCTTAATTCAAAAACACTTGCTATGTCACCTCACACCAGTGGGCGGAGGAAACTGTATTAGCCAATAATATCACCTTCCACCACGCCTAGCTATCATTAAAATAATAAATAAAAGCTTTTAGCCCATTCAGAGACCCTCCCTAATACCATATTTTACTTCCTGTCACAGTATGAAAGGAAAATGTGTTGTCATTTCAGAATTACATTTAAGCCAGAACCCTGAAAGAAAGAAGAAAAGAGTTGTTACATGTTTCGTATTGGAATAAATATTAAGCTTTCACTCTCTTTCTGTCTCTAGGTTCCCGCCATCTCTCTGGCTTACGAGGCGGCTGAGAGTGACATTATGAAGAGGCAGCCCAGGAACCCACAGAGGGACAAACTGGTCAACGAGCGTCTGATCAGCATCGCCTACGGACAGATCGGTTAGTTTAACACACACGTACACATAAACAATAGTGATCAGCGGGGCGACCCGTAAACTGGCAAACGGGTTTGGGTCAGTTATACTGATATATATACATAAACACTACCAGTCAAATGTTTTTGTGCACACTGACTTTTTCTACATTTGCGTGTTACTCACTTAATATTTACTAAAATACTCAATATGCTTTTCTAACAAATACATTTAAGTAAGTGAAGTGGCCCCTTATAGTCACGCGTGAACACTCCACAGCACACAGTGTGAACAGTGTGAAATTCTTTCTCTGCATTTAACCCATTCACCAAGTGAAACAGGGGGCTGCCACCAACAGGGGGCGTCCGGGGAGCGGTGTGTGGGGACGGTACCTTACTCAAGGGTACCTCAGTGGTGCCACTAGCAGTGTTGGGATTCAAACCGACAACCATCTGATCGCAGGGGCAACGCCCTAACCACCAGACCACCAGCTGCCCCTAGTATCTTCACCATTTGAGTACCTGTCATATTTTATATTATATATAAAATATGACAGGTACACATTATATGTAATACATATAATACATATTGCATTTGACGTTAAAGGACAGTCTAGAATTTGACTCTGCATCACCACACAACCGGTTAATAGGAGTCAGACATGCACAGTTACAGATTCTCTCATCTTAGAAAGGAAATTGATTTTATTTGACATATTTTCATTCATAGTGATTCACTCAATAACTTTCCAGTGTTTAATAAGAATAAAAATCTGCAGTGTATGAAATGAATGGTAAAAATTGGTAAAAAAAAAAAAAAAAAAAAGAAAACCTGTAGTGTGCAAAAGCGTTTGACTGGAAGTGTATTTATAATATTAGACAATTTTGTGGGCATGTCAAAAATTGGCATGTCAAAAAGTGACAGAGCGGTGTTACGACTAAGTTATAAATTACTTACAGAAACATTGCAGGTCTGGTTGGGTCGTTGATCAATTTTTCTTTGGGTCAGGTGGGTGCAGGTCTAAAAATCTAGTATACACACTGTTATACAGATATTTGCTGAGTCTCTGTATTATATGTGTGTGTGTGTGTGTGTGTGTGTAGGCATGATCCAGGCTTTGGGAGGCTTCTTCAGCTACTTTGTGATTTTGGCTGAGAACGGTTTCCTCCCCTCTCTGCTGGTGGGCATCAGGCTCAACTGGGACGACCGCACCATCAACGATCTGGAGGACAGCTATGGCCAGCAGTGGGTGAGCAGTGGGTTACAACATTTGTTCAGATCTAATACAACCTGACCTTTCATATCGGTTCTGGACAAGTTGGGACATCCATTCTTAAATATTTGGTGCGTCAGGTTTCTCACACCTTTAACCTTTTTAAGACCCCCACAAAAAAAAGGGACGTCTGAACTTTAAATGCTGAACTTTAAATGCTGTTGCATTTGTTTTTATCAGTGAGACATTTGGTGCTTTAGTTTTCACCCCTCCTGCCTTGATTACCCTCACCCTTCAAGTGACCCACTTCATTCGTCACTCCTTTAATAAAATAATAACTCAAAAAGCGTCTTCATGCTTCAAAATGCATCAGAGTGTCTTCTTGCTTCTTGTTTGCAGACATATGAGCAGAGGAAGATCGTAGAGTTCACGTGCCACACAGCTTTCTTTGTCAGCATTGTGGTTGTGCAGTGGGCGGATCTCATCATCTGCAAGACCAGACGCAACTCTGTGTTCCAGCAAGGCATGAAGTGAGTTTAAACACTGTCTGTATGTGTGCACACGCATTCAGTTTGTTTGAGGCAGTAACTAACCGTTATAACATTCAACCTATCTGCCGTTCTTAGATTAATCAAGGCTTTTCCACTTTGTCCCATCATTCAGAGCATCATTCGGAGTTCTGTTTGTGTGGTTTCCTCTGTTATAGTAGGATAAAACAATAGAAACTATACAAAAAATAGTATATTAAAACGTGACTGAATATTATTGATTCAGAAATTCAGAAACAGTTTTAACCAATAATTGGACTTTCAAATCCACCAATACTGCTACACAAATTTACAGCTGTACTAATTTATCTGTGTGAGGACCATTGCTTTACTTTTTTACTTTAAGTATACTTTTTAAGTATACTTCTTACTTTAAGGATACTTTTTAAGTATACTTCTTTTTTTTTTCTTTAAGGATACTTTTTAAGTACACTTTTTTTAAGTATACTTTTTTACTTTAAGGATACATTTTAAGTACACTTCTTACTTTAAGTATATATTTTTTAAGTATACTTTTGTACTTTAAGGACACTTTTAAAGTATACTTTTTACCTTAAGTATACTTTTAAAGACACTTTTCTATCTTTAAATACACTTTTAAAGTATACTTTTTACCTTAAGTATACTTTTAAAGACACTTTTCTATCTTTAAATACACTTTTTAAGTATACTGTTTTACTTTAAGTATACCTTTAAGTACACATTTATACTTCAAGAATACTTTTTAAGTATACTTATTTAAGTATACTTTTTAAGGATACTTCTTTTAAATTTCGGATGGGTTTTGGTACTGTCTGATACATAGTACATGTCCGCACATTTCGTATACTATATTGCATCCTGCCTGATTGATCACGTGTCATATGCAGATTATCTAATTACACTGGGGTGCTTTTTCCTTTAAATACACACTGCTTCACTTTTTTTTTTGCTTGTATTGTTGCAGTCCTGGTTTAGATAAAATCCATAACTGCATCTTTTTCCTGCAGAAATAAGATTCTGATCTTCGGCCTGTTTGAGGAGACGGCTCTGGCTGCTTTCTTGTCCTACTGCCCAGGCATGGACGTAGCCCTCAGGATGTACCCTCTAAAGTAAGCCCACCATTGGACATGTGAATGGAAACCTGCAGTTATGAGATCTACACATTGTACGCAGTCAGTGGAGATGATGTGAACTGACCTTTCTTTTCCTTCTGTCCAGACCTTCCTGGTGGTTCTGTGCATTCCCATACAGTTTCTTAATCTTTGTGTACGACGAGATCCGAAAGCTTCTCCTGCGCCGAAACCCTGGAGGTACTGTCTGGTCACCTCTTTGGCCACCTCTTAAACACACACACACACACACACACACACAAACAAACACACACACACACACACTCACTCACACACATATGATAAACACACAGGTGAAATTTAGTTATTAACTAACATATATAGTGATGGATATAATGACTAAGCACCAAAAATTCTATTTTTGCAAGTGTAATGATCTTAAATTTTGTTTCAAATCTAGAATAACAATTTATATATAATAATTCATTATGAGATTACTGTTAGAATAGTATATATATATATATATATATGTGTGTGTGTGTGTGTGTGTGTGTGTACTTTATATATGTATATAAAGCAACATATACAAAATACACTGTAAAAAAAATCAGGTCGGTTAAACTTAGAAACGAAAGTTCACCGGCTGCCTTAAAAGTGTGAGTGATCTCAACCTGAGAATAAACTTTGATTCAACTCACAGTTAGTCAACACAATTTATAACTTTAAGTTTAACTTGTGAAAAACCTGTAAACTTGAGTTCAAAATCCAGAACTTAACAAGACACGTTGAGTTAAAGAGCAAAAATAATTTCAAACAACTTAATGAGGCTATCGTTTTTTACAGTGTATATATATATATAATGCTTTAAGGCATTTTATCAGTGAAACTGACCTTCTATTGGTAGATGATTTTGCTTTAAGAGACACAATTCTTTTATGTGCCTACAGAATAACAACTTAGGCAGTTTTACTTGTCAAAACAATTTAAAAACTTGTAAAAATGCTTAGAAGTAACTTAAATAGTCTTATTTACGCCCATCCCGAAATGAGAAATATCAGATATATTATCTAGATTTGACGCTGTTTAGTGACCATTTCTCTTTTCTCTCCGTTCTTCTCTCCTCCCTCTCTCTCTTTCCCAGGTTGGGTAGAAAAGGAGACCTACTATTGATCGATGAATTCCTTCTTTACTCACGCCCCTACATCCTCCTTTTATCTTCTACTCCTCGCCCCCTCCTGTTCCCTGTTCAAGACGCACAACCACCCGCTCTACACCTCCCCATTCAGAGAGACAGCCGCTTAGAGCCACCACCACGTCTGTCCCAAAGAGAAAAAACAAACAAACAAACAAAGCCCCGCCCCCATCGCCCTATAATACTCTTTGCATGTCTTTTCACTCGGGTGTGTACATAAAGTCTACTATATATTTACCAATGGCAGCTGCATAATCATTATGTAGATCCGAGAGGAGCTTTCGACGCAGAACTGGAGCGCGTGTCCGGGCGCGCTCAGCTAGCCGAGGGCCAGCCCCTTCCTCACATCCCCCTCTTCTCTCTCCTCCGTGCCCTTCTAGTCCTCTTCGCCCCTCCATCGCTCCGCCTGTCCTCCAGTCGCGCACGGGTACTTGCGGCAGACTCCGGTTAAGACATTCCTTTTTTTTTTTTTTTTCTCCTTTCTTCTTTTCTGTCACTTTCCCTAGAGAGGAATGCAGGAATGCCTGCTTGGTGGCTTTAATCATCTTTATTATTAGTAGTGTTATTATTCTTATTTATTGAAGACGAAAGGAAGCTCTTTCACACAAATCTTTCTCCCTCCCCCCCCCCATACCTTCTGTTCTCCTTTGATTTCTCTTTCGAATGCAACCTCATATTGTCTGTTTTAGAAAAAAAAAAAAAAAAAACCATACACAGCATCCCTGGTTCTACCTGACGCGAGGGTTCTTTAACGCGTCCCTGGGCTGTTCTGGGCAGGGACCTGGCAGGTAGGCCGCCTGTTATCGGGTGTGGAGCGGAGAATCAGGATGTGGTCACCAGTGTTTCTGGTTCTACTGCCATTATGAGTCCAGACACACCAGGTTCTGCCCTCCCCCTCCCCCACCGGGGGTTTCATATCGTGTGCCGTGTTTGTCTTCGTACGTCAGTGGACTGATTTAATATAATCCGAAGTAGATCAGTCGTCCATATCACGCTGTTTCTTTTTTTTTTTTTTGTTTGTTTCATTCTTTTGAAGTCTCTTAGCAAACTATGACTACTGACGAGAGGAGCTCGACCGTGCGGGCGGAAGCCATGAACCTGGTGTTTATCAGGAAAAACACGAGTGTGTGTTTCAGTGTGTCGAGCCGCCCCAGGTCTTGTGCTGTGCTTCGTGTGAGTGTGCACGGTGAGTGTGTGTGTGTAAGTGTGTGTGTGTAAGTGTGTGTGTGTGTGTGGTGGGGGACAGTGCGCTGTAGCAGCCTGCCTCGGGCTGCGTCCATCTCCGAGAGGTGTGGGGTGTGAGACTAAAGAAAGAAAACGTATATTAAATATGATAAATTGTAGAGGCAAGTGTTCGAAAGCAATGAAACCAACACCAATAAAACATCTAGAACATTTAATACAACCCAGCAAAGTGTGCGCGTCTTCATTTTCGCCTGCCAGTAGGGGGGAGGGGGGGCGGGGGGGTGTGCCTGGCCACCTTGTTCAAGTCTTTCACACGCCGACTTTCTATTGGGCTCCAGGGATCGGCATCCAGGCCTCCGGGTGTCTGCACTGGACATGCTTTGAGTAAAATCACTAGATTTCAGGGTTCTTGCAGTCTTTTGAAAGTCAAATTCAATGCTTTTTAAGACCTCAACGAATATGATTTAAGATCCCGAAATGCTGAAACAATTTATTTGATTGAAAAGCGACTATTCAGTCCTGAAAAACAAGCTGCTTTTGTTCAGTGCTGAGAAAACAAGAATGAATCCAATGCAGTCCTGTTAACACATCTGGCCTGATATCGCACACACACACACACACACACACACACACTGCTTTTTCCTGCAGAGGGTAGTGGAGTGTTTGCAAGGCCAGAGTCTTAAAATAAAATCTGGGAAATGAAGGTCATAAGTTGTCTTAAATTGACTGTAATTTGCTGTAGGTATTAGGTTTGCAGATGGTGCATATATGGCCGATGGGAAAATGCTGCGTCGACGTCTGGCTGCGTATCATATTTTCACTGTCCTCGGTCCTGTTGTTGCTGGATAGAGAGGAGCCTAGAGGGGGAGGTGCACGTTTAATGAAAAACGTCTGGAGGAAGACGTTTTGAGGCAGGAAACGAGGCTTTATGCCGAAAGACATTCACATTGAAATGTCAGTATTCTCACCACTAAACAAAAGAAAGAAAACGTTTTTTTCTCTGACGTAGGAATGAATAGTTGCTTTTCCATCAAATAAATTGTTTTGACATATTTGGGGTCGGGCCTCACAGTGGCGCAGTGGGTAGCACCGCACATCCTGAGTGGGTTGCCTCACACCTCCAGGGTTGGGGGTTTGAATGCGGGTCCTGGTCTTGTGTGTGTGTGGAGTTTGCATGTTCTCCTTGTGGTGGCGTGGGTTTCCTCCGGGGTCTCCAGTTTCTCCCACACTCCAAAGACATGCGCGTCAGGTGAACTGAGGATTCTAAATATGGTGTGTGTGCCCTGCGGTGGGCTGGTGCCTCACCCAGGATGAGTCCCTGCCTCACGCCTGTAGACCCCAGGATAGGCTCCGGGTACCCACAACCCTAGTAAGGATTAAGCGGTTACAGAAAACGAAAGGATATTTATCATAAATCATATCTTTATCTTAAATCATATTTGTTGATGTTTTAAAAGCATTGAGCTAAAGCAAGAGAGAGAGAGAGAAAGAGAGAGTTGAGGCAGGTGAAATGGGTTCAGCATATCTAATCTGTACTAATCTGGCCACTCTTCAGCAAGATTAGTACAGAATAATGACATGTGTAAAAAAGCAGTCGATGAGGAAGTGTTGCTGATGACCCTGTCTTATGGACCGGGTCACAGACTCCTGAGCCAGAAACTGCGGGAGAATGAGTCAGGAACATGAGTAAATGTAGCTGCTTCAGAAATCAGTTTAACAGTTTAATCAATAATTGGACTTTCAAATCCACCAATACTGCTATAAAAACTTACAGCTGTACTAATTGATCTGTGTGAGGATCAGTACCACCAATCTGTCGCTGTACCACATACCACTAATCAAAGTGTTGCTTTTACCTTAAGTATACTTTTTAAGTATGCTTTTTTAACTTGAAATGTACCTTTAAGTATACTTTTATGGAATGAGTATACTTTTAAAGCATACTTTTTACTTTAGGTATACCTTCAAATACACTTTTGTACTTTAAGTATAGCTTTTAAATATACTTCTTTACTTATTTAAGGATACTTTCTACTCTAAGTACACTTTTTAAGTATGCTTTTTTGCTGTAAGTATTTCAAAGGCTGTTGTAAAAGAAGAAATTTTGGATGGGTTTCGATACTGACTATGTCGGTATCTCGAAAGATAAAGTGGTATCGCACCATCTCCACTGGAAGCTGTCCTATTCTTACAGAGTGACTTCTTAAGAATGCGCTTTAAAAACATGTCATTAAACTGTAAAGCAGTCTGGCAAGCCTCGTTAAAACTGCAGACTCATCTCTAAGACTGCTGACTCATCTCTAATAACTGCAAATAGGGTTTATCGTTTACCGTAAATTAAGGTTCAGTAATTAGCTGTTATATTGTTTCTGCGGTATAGAAGATGCCGCAGGCCTGATGTTGAGCTGTAATGTGGAAATAAGAGCGTGTGCGTAGTTTTAAGCCCCGAGCTGATTTTGATGACTTGCTGTCAGTCTGCTGAGATTTGCAGTTTTTCTCCTGATCCTTCTTCATCAGCACCACGTCCTGACTTGCAGTGGACAACACAGGGCACACAGGGCACACACACACACACACATACACACACACCCTCACGTGGTCCCGAGGGTGGCTGGTGTGAGCACACTGCAGTTGGTCCCCCCTCCCTCCACTCACTGCACCACAGTAATGGCATATCGATCGGCTGTCTGTTTTTTTTTTTTTTTTTTTGCCGCAGTACGGTTTAAAGCGTGATGGGAGGGTCGCTCTCCAAGGTCGTCGCTATAGCAACCTAAAAGAAATTGGATGGCCGGAAGGCACTTTTCACTTGTCACGGTGAAAAGGCCAGAGAGGTCAGAGAGGGGAGGAGCCGAGGGCCAAGAGAAGAATGATGCAGAGGTGGACAATACGACAGTGTGTTATTACCATGATAACCCCCCATCCCCCCAACCCTCCCCCGTCCCGGTCCATTATAATAACCTCACTTCATTTTTACGTACATGTTTTCTGACCTCTCGGAATTAAACAGGCTGTCTTTATTACTGTACCTTTAAGGCCCATATATGTAAATAGCTTTGCTCTGATTGGCTGGTCTGTGTTGCGCCTCTCTCAAAAAGCAGTTTGGCCCAAAACACCCCGTATAACTTCAGTGCGAGTGGGCGGAGTTAAAGTGGCTGAATAGGGGTCTATATGTAAATGCGTTGGTGTTTATGACATCACAAGAAGAACAAATCCGAAACGGGCTGTTTTTGAAGCCAAACATATTGACCACTTACGGTTATGTCTATACATACTGACCATAGGTTCAATAATAAACTATATTTACGCACAACATCGAATGCTTTTACTTGTGAAAAATGTGATTTTTCATGATATGGGCAGAACTGGTCTTGACTACAGAAAGTCCAAGACAAGTCCAGGTCCAGGTCTAGTCGAGTCCAAGTCAAGACTGAGTCCAAAGAGTTTCGAGTCCAAATCAAGACACAGTCCAAACGAGAAAAACAGAGATTAACAAAAAAAAGCACTCTGTTTGAGACTTACTGGCCTGTTTTTATCATCTCTGTGATGCTCGAGACCAACATTAGGCCATCATTTACTTTAAGCAGAGCCGATTCACTGCTCGGCTGCCAGGCGGCCAGTGACAATGCTCATTTTGTTTATCTTTTTTAGTTGCCGTGGTAACCTGCCACAAAGAAATATTACTAGAATATTTGGTAAGACCGACAGTCAAGCCGAGTCCATGACAAGTCCGAGACCACGGAAAAAGCGTTGCGAGTCCTTTAAAAGTTCATTCATTATTAAACACCTTCAAGCAGCGGAAACACAACAACACAGCACACTGCACTTTACAGGCTGAAGACTTTATTGCACTTTTCTTTCGATCCACACAAAACAAGGATGAAACAGACAGAAAACAATAAAGATACTTAAAAAAGACAGCTATGATAAAAAAAATTTAAAAAAAAAAAAGAGTACACATGATGGCAATAAATCCAACAGGTTCTTGGCATCAGCATGTCAACATAACATCAATAAAATGCAGCAAAACACAATGTAAAGATGCAAACATGATGATGATGACGATGATGGACAGGCACCCTGGATATCCTTCATTTTACCTACATGAACTTTCTTATACTGGTTTTCTTTCTTTTCACTTGTGCATACATTATAAAGGTTATAAAACTGCATCAATACAAAAGTGGCAATTTAACTGAATGAATGAATGAATGATTACTGATCATATTGTTCAATTAAAGGAAAGTACTTTTTAGGCCCGAATACATTTTCAAATGTAAATGATCACCCAAAAAAAACCTGATACACCAAGTTATTGTCTATGTACCACTACTGTATATTTGTGTGTACAGAACTGAATCAAAAAAATAGAATCAAATCAAAAGAATCAAATCCACACCAGATGAACCAATTAAATTCAAAGCTCTGAACCATTTCCTAAAGAGTTGAATTGAATTCAGAGATTTCTCAGGCGTTGTATTTCTTGAGAAGGGTGTGGAGCAATTGGTCAGAGCTAATACTATTAAAGAGCAGATGACCTTAAGTGGACGCTGCGGACGTTGTGGACGTTCCATTGGTGCCAACAGGTCTACGATTTCACAACCACTGCTTTCTTACTGCTGATGGTGCACTTTTTCAGAACAATGCAGCAATGAGCGAATATCCAGCGGATAGCAATGAAGGCATTTGTGGTCAACTGTGCTTAGTCTGTCCGTCAGTTTGTGTGAGTCTGTCTGTCAGAATTCAAAGCGGCTAGAGTTAGACTTAAAAAGCCAAATTAGAAACGAGCGGACGTTTATCATAAAGGTATGAGTGTATATTTGCCGGTCCGTGCCACAACAGTAGTCCAGGTCCGTAACGGCCGGTGGGTCTGAGAGTGAGTCGATGTTTAGTCCACTCAAGAGAACAGCAGAGCAGCGCAACTAATCAGGAAACAGTAACAACGTTCAGGCAAGACAGGTGCTTTTTTTGGGATAAATAAGAGGTTAAAAGGCTGAATGTCAGACGGGAGCGTCGGGGGGGTTAAACGGGCTCCATCAGCAGCTCCTCCATGTCTGAGGACTCCAGCTCGCGGAAGGCAGCGTGGGTCCCGATCACGGCCAGCGTAGCTCCTGGATAAAGCAAAACACAACCGGTCAGAGGACACAAACTGGCAGAGCAAAAGACGGGTCTGACGGTGATGATATGATATACTGTATAGTGTAAGCAGCATATTCATCTACATAGTAGCATACAGTCGATTATGGAGCATTTCTCTTGGTTCATGTGCTTGTGAATTTTCACAATGTAAAGGTCAGATAATGTTTTCAAATTATATTAAAAGGTAAAAAAAAAAGTCAAAAACAGACATACAAGATTTTGTTCAAACAGCACCGATGGTTTCAGTATATTAACGGTATGCAGCAATCAGATTCATGTACTGCACACTTGTGGAATTCCAGCAGCAGCTCCTGATTTAATTTATTTATTCTTTTTAGTTTTATTTAGTATATTCAGGTGAAAAAGGTGAAAAAAACTTTTAACTATTATTTTTCACAAGTACCTAAGGCACAGCACTGTGTAGTGTGTGTGTGTATATATATATATATATACCGCTCTGGAAAAAAATGAGAGCACTGCAATTTCTTTTTAAATCAGCATCTCTATGAGTATGAGAACCATTCCATGCCAGTGTCTGTTAAATTCCTCCACAAGCACCTCAT
>JBBPCZ010000007.1:2559336-2577086 GCA_037974445.1 Brycinus macrolepidotus
ATATATACATACACACACACACACACACACACACACACACACACACACATTTTCATTCTCTCTCTTTTCTTTCCCCCTCTCTCTCTCTCTCCCTCTCTGGGTGTATCCGTGTGGGTGGAAAGTCTCCGTCTCTCTGAGTGTTCAGCCCTTTCAGCACCGAGAGAGAATGCGAAAAATCTCGTCACGCCGGTTCTGGGGACAAATTGAAATATTAAACTCCTAAAACCCACCACTGCCGAGTATCTGGGTGATGTAAGGAAACGTTATAGAAGTGTGTGATATTAATAACCGGATTATACCTTTAATATTTTTAAAGAAAAGACACAGAAACAGTCACGCCGCCAACTTGCTCGTTTTCTTCCTACTGAGCACAAAACAGTCGACAGCTGAGCGAGTACTAAAGGTAACTAAAGGCTGTATGTTGTAATAATCGTAAAAAATATCTTAAAAATTGAGTAAAAAGTGTTTTTACTGTAGTGTTGACACGGAGCTCCTCTGTTGTGCTTCTCTGTCGGATGATGTGGAGTCTCTGAGCTGCTTCTGCCTCGCAGCTGGAGACTCGCTGCTGCCACCTACAGCACGGGAGACCCTCAGTAAATACACTGTAGTTCCTTACATGGCCCCACGGTGGCGCAGTGGGTAGCACTGTTGCCTCACACCTCCAGGGCTGGGGGTCCTGGCCTTGTGCGTGTGGAGTCTGCATGTTCTCCTCGTGGTGGGGTGTGTTTCCTCCGGGGTCTCCCGGTTTTTCCCCCAGTCCAAAGACATGCGTGTCAGGTGAATTGGTTATTCTAAATTGACGGTAGGCGTGAGTGTGTAAGCGAATGGTGTGTGTGTGTGTGTGTGTGTGCCCTGCTTAGGGCTGGCGCTCTGCCCAGAGTGAGCCCCTGCCTAGGCTCCGGGTACCCGCGACCCTAGCAAGGATTAAGCAGTCACAGAAAATGAATGAACGAGTTCCATGCAGTGGGGGTGAATGGAACCAGGGGATACGACGTCTACATTAAAAAAATAGACATTTTACATTACATTACATTCACCTGGCAGACTCTTTTATCCAAAGCGACTTACAATATGAGGAAACACTCAAGTTTCAGGCGTGAGTGTGCGAATGCGAAAAATGCCCCCTGTGATCAGAAGGTCATGGGTTCAAATCCCAGGACTTCTAGTGCCACCACTGAGGTATCCTTGAGCAAGGTACCGTCCCCACACACTACTCACCGGGTGCTGTGTTCCTGGCTGCCCGCTGCTTCACTTGGTGAATGGGTTAAATGCAGAGAAAGAATTTTGTGCTGTTCACACTGTGTGTTCACATGTGACAAATGGACACGAAAATACTTTAAGTAGGAGTAGCGCAAGAAGATCAGGAGAGGAGATGTTCTCTGAACAGATGAGCCTTCAGGAGGTTTTTGAAGCTAGAGAGGTATTCTGCTGCTCTGGCTTCAAAATTATTTACTCTCCAAACCCACCATTGGCGCTACACATGTCCACATGTCTTCTGAGTGCTTATATGTAATGCTGATGATGGTAAAATAGTGTTCAATCTGAAAACAAAAAAGTTTTGAGGGGGACTACTTTGCCTCACAACGCCCTGCATGTATCCCTCCACCATGAATGGATTTTATGAACGCACTATGGAGCGAAGACTTCTCAAAACAATGGTAAATCAATGTCTCAGACATCAGGCAGTATCTGCATAACCATTTCATATAATAACTGTTTGTGAGGGAGCTTTTAGACACCTGAGACATCTGGTTCCATCCACCACCGCTGTGAACAATTCTGACTCTGCAAGTTTCTCGAGAAGGAGCACAGCTATAATCTCCGTAGGAAAGATGAGACCAGTAGAACAGAACTCGCTGGAGCAAACTGACTTCAGGCTAAGATCACCATGTCCAGTGCTAAGGGTCTGCTAGAGGGGTATTAAGCCCCCCAGCACTGAGTTCTCTGGAGTGATGGAGCTCCATCCAATATTGGGATGTCAGTACCTGACCTTACTAATGCTCTCATGGCTGAATCCAGTCAAATCCTAACAGCAATGTTCTAACAAGTAGTGTAAAGCCCTCCCAGAAGACTAGAGAAACACTGGGTAAGCAGATGCCTACAAACCGTTGGTCATATAGTGTTTATGTAAATGATCTCTGCTCTAATTGGACAAATGGACGGCGCTAAACGGCTGTTGAATGAGCAGATATATATGAATGCACTGGTTCTGTGACATCACAAAAGCAACTAATTAAAAACAAGACTTACTTTCCATATTTAGATTGTATGGACTGGGGAGTAAATGGTACATTTAAATAGTAACAATGTTACATACAACATCTAACATTAACTTAGTTGTCAGCGATAAGGGCCCTTTAACATATTTGTCTGAAGCTGCGTCCCAAACACCACTCTTCTATACTTCACATTCTGCAATACTGAATGCATTTCTATTGGTTGTGTACTATTTTTACATACTAGTTAGTGTGGTAGTATGCAGTCTGGGGCACAGCCATCGTTTTTTTTGCCTTAATATTAAAGGGCCCATAAGTGTGTGTTAATGTGGTGTTTTATAATTCTATTTGTTTGTTTGTTTTCTGCCTTTAGAAAAGTGCTATATAAAGTAAATGTGTTGTTGTTGTTGTTGTTATTATTATTATTATTAATAAAAGTATTGGGACAAAAGTATTGGGACGCCTGACCATGACACCAACAGGTACTTTAATGTCATTGCACTCAAATACATAGACTTAAAAATGGAGTTGGTCCACCCTTTACAGCTTCCACTCTTCTTGGAAGGCTTTCCACAAAATTTTGGAGTTTCTGGGGGAATCTGTGCCCATTCATTCTGTAGAGCATTTATGAAGTCAGACACTGATGTAGGACGAGAAGGCCTGGCTCGCAATCTCCGTTCCAGTTCATCCCAAAGGTGTTGGATGGGGTTGAGGTCAGAACTCATCCAGCCACGTCTTTATGGACTTTGCTTTTCGTACTGGTTCACAGTCATGCTGGAATAGAAAAGGTTCTTCCCCAAACTGTGTCCACGAAGTTGGAAACATGGCGTTGTCCAAAATGTCCTGGTATGCTTGATTTTACACACCTGTGACAGTGAGTATGATTGAAACACTTGAATTCAGTAATTATGAGGTGTGTCCCAATACTTGTGTCCATATGGTGTATATCGCAATATTGTTCAGAGGTGTGTCCCAATACTTTTGTCCATATTGTGTAGATCGCAATATTGTTTTGCCTGGCGATTTTCCATGGACAATGAGGGCGCAGCTCGTAACGTGATTGGTCGCTCTGTGTGAAACGTCACTGCATGGATACAGAACGAGAGGTGATTGGTCGATCCGTGCGATACGTCACGGGACGGGTGGAGGGCGCAATGTGATTGGCTGGTCTGTGTTGTTATTCTGTACGCTCCACTGTCGTTAGGAGATGCTTCGAGAAACCTGACCGTGGGCGTCTCTTCTCTTTCTCCTCAGTAAGTTTGGTAAATTAGCCACTAAATCGTTTTTGTCATGAATAGCGGAGTGTACACGTTTGGTACGAGTGCAAAGGACCGATAAAAATCGATGTTTGACGTTTTGGCTGCTTAGCCAAACTAGCATTCCGGTGGCTGAAGTCTAAAGCTAACTCTGTTAGCTGAGTAACGGTTTTCTTTAAAAAAAATACAACTGTGTTGACGTGTGCCCTCGCTTTATGTCGATCACTGTATATCCATTAACCATAAATATTGTGAAAAAGTCCAGTTTGGATCGTCGAGGGGGCGAATTCAGAGCCGTTTCTCCTCTACACTTGTGGGTGCGTTCCAAACAAGGCCCTTTCACACTTTACACACTACACTATCGAGTGCACTTCTACTGTTAGTTTACTGTATATTTACTAACTAGTTAGTGAGACAGGGTGCAGAATGGGACGTCCCCCCTCGCTCAGTAACTTACATTACTGAGCGTAGTGAAAGGCCAGTGTCTAAAGTACACGATGAGAAATGACTAAAATTATGTTAAAGAGGTTTAATACAGACTAAAGTTGTAGGTCGTGTCCAAATTGCTGAAAAAGCTGTCGTATTTATTCGCATTTTCCGTTCCACCTGTTTGTGTATAGCTGGTTGGTTAGCCTAAGCCGTTAGCACGAATGTCTTATTTTCTTTCGCTATGACAAGAGTCTAGAAGTTGATTTTGAGTCTTATGTCTGTTTACAGTCTGTCGCAGCTCCGAGATGACGCCACCTCGCTGTGTTTTGGTCATGAGGTGAATTATGCCACCTCGAAACGTGACGTTATGTAACGTGCACACGTGATTTGAATCCGTGATGTAAGTTATGGGAGTGGGGCAGGGCATGTCAGGACAAGGGTGCACTTACGATCATGAACTGGAGCTAGGTTGTTGCGTTGTCTTATTTTTGACGTCTCTTTCTTTCCTTCCTCGACACGCTAGTGGTATAAGATGCTCCGAGTTTAAATGGGTTTTCTGGATAGATTGCTCCCTTTAGATACAGCTGCCGCGTTTTCCAACTGATTGTCCTCACGTTAACATGTATAATGTGTGACTAAACAAAATTGCTTGTCTCTGTTGCAGAAACGTTTGCCCTTTTTGAGGAAGAGGTTAGTTTTGCAGCGACAGATGATGGCAACAGTGCGCTGCCCGAGGTATTCCCTGCACTGGGAGGAGACTGACTGCCTGAGCTACTATGACATGCTGTCTCTCCACGAAGTCTTCGAAATCGTCGGCTCCCAGCTGACCGAGGCTGATGTTGAGGTGCTGTCTTTTCTAGTCAATGAAGCCTATCCTAACAGGCACCCTCTCGATCCAGAGGGATGGACTGAGGAGGCCTCTCCAGACTCGGATTTGCCCTTAAATTCTCCTTGCCCGCGACTCCTGGAGGCCTGGCGCAGGATACGTCCTCGGGGAGACCCATTCCCCAGCTCTGGTCACCACAGCCCGAAATGTGGCGTGGAGCTGTTGCTGGAACTGGAGAGACAGGGCTTTTTGCACGAAAGAAACCTGGAACCTCTGCTGCAACTTCTTCGAATTCTTACGCGGCACGATCTCTTGCCATTTGTGTCCAGCAAAAAGAGAAGAACAGGTGAGATATAGACCAAACACACGTTTTCATGTACTCCCAGACTTTTATAGTGTAGTCTACATTCCATGTAATTCCACATCCCTTAATAAGTCAAACTGCTATACAATATAGGCAAAATACTGAGATTATATTGCACAACTATATACAGTATCATGAAAACACAATGGGTAACCAGTAGTGTGACATAATGCCTTATTTCAACCAAAATAATTTACTTTTCTTGGATTACATGAACACCTTTGTCAAAACACCCACAGAAACTCATCTCTAACTGTTTGGTCAGGGGTCTTTAGCAAAGGTAACAGTTTTTATTGGGTACACCTGCTTTGTAGTTGCACTCCTTGTCCACAGCTCCATTAACCATATAGGAGCATTCTAGTTTATGTTCTTGTTCCATCTGTTTCTCCGCGTCATTTATTGGCCCCTTTTACCCCTTTTATAAATGGTAAGGTTGTCCAATGAGGTCTTTTGGGCTTGTGGGGAGTCCTGACCGTTGATGAACAGGGTAAAAGGGACAAACAAATGATAATGGGCTACAGATTGTGATTGCAAACTGCACAGTGCACCTATATGATCAGGGGAGTAGATAAAATTGTGTAGATTCAACTTAGGATTCTCCTTACTTTACAGGTTCTATATAACACAAATGCTTCCCCTGTAGTTATAATCAAACCTCTTTCAGTACCACACAGAACCCTTTTTGCTAAGATTGAAGTGTACAGTTTGTCTTATGTTGTGTCTAATTTTGAATACTGATGTAACATTTTTCTTAGTGTCACCTGACAGAGAACCAGTGAACTATGCAAAAAGTGGAGAACCCACACCTACAAGTTCACACACAGACCTGGCTGGTCTGGAAAACACACAGACATTTCAGAGGAGAGCAGGTGAGTTGAGATGGTAGACTTAGTTTAGTGCTTTAGTGTTTTTGTTCTGAAAAGGTTTAAGTTGTAAAATTACCTCAAGGTATTTAACTGCATCCATTTTGGAATGTTGAAATCAGACTGTTGTTGGTTGTAGTAATTTTCTCAAAAAAAACTCATTGGAAATTTCGTGATGTGCAGAATCATTTCCTAAGGAACTCTATTGTATGGGATATTTACAACCCTATGTGGTATGATCGTAGAGTAAGGGGTGTGGATTTTTCTCGTGTTCAGGAGTTGGGTCAGCCATTGCTGCAAACGCTCCCTGCAGAAGGAAAAGAGGCAGAGGGCGTGGCAGGGCCAGACGGACCAAGAACATGTCCAAAATTGTGCCTCAGCCTGCTCCAAACAAAGTGACCTGCGGTAAGACCACTTTACCTTTGTTTCTTCTCTCTCTCTCTTATCTCTTTCTCTCCTCTCTCTCTCTCCCTCTCTCTCTCTCTCTCTCTCTCTCCCCCTTTTTATTGTCTCTTTCTGTCCTCTTCCATCCACCCTATTCTTCTTTCTGCTCATTTCTGCTCCATTTCAATACAGTTTATATTTAATCAGCTGTTCATCCTGACCCATCTGTGTCCTGTCAATGTCTCAGCAGTTGTGTAGACAAACGTTAAACAACCCGACCTCCCCAGACGTAAATGTCATGCCCGTGCCATTTACATATCCTCCCTTTCACCTCTCAGAATGCACTCATGATAAAGCTTGTGTGAGTGGTCTCCAACCTTTGCTCTCTTGTCACTTAACCTAGTAGTAACATGAAAGTGGTTCTTTCATTAGGGGGCCTGCTTTGGCGTGCCTTAGGCTTGGACTGTAAAGCCTCAACAGCTGTACAAATTGTACTGTCATTAAAGTACTGCTGAAATGCTGTGCAGATGTTTCTCAATGGCTTCATCCTGTGGAATTATGATTGTCCTTTTAACAAAGACCAAACAATAAAAGGGGACTAAACAAAACAGTAATAATAAATCCAAAGCCATTCAAAGAAGTCCAGAATACTATATCGGGGGAGAAATAACTGGGAAAAACCTTATTAAATGAAATATATGAAACATGATATGGCAAAACATGTGACGTGTGTTAATCGGCCTCTTTTAATATAATTTTTTTAATATAGTGGGCTGGCACAAATAAATGATTATTCATTCTTTATGTTGGTACTTATCTGAGTACCACTATTCCCTGCTGAGGGCAAGGCTAAAAAACGGAAACTCAGAGCCTTAAACGCGTTTGTTGATGTGAGTTCTGCCCGTGGATGAGGCTTCTGCTACCGCTTCAGTGGTGGTCCTCATCATGTTCAGACAGGCCTTTTGCTCTAAAAACTCCTCAAATTTGTCATTCAACTCTACATAAACAATCATTTTAATTAGTTAACTCATAATTAATGAGAGGCTACAATTGTGACGTTTATAGCAGAATATGGCGCATGAGCAACTGGGCTTCAACTGAAAATTAATACTTTGTACTGGATACATTTTATGCCTTGGTTTTGTATATGTGTAAGATTAGTGTTTAATTATATTATGTAAATATATATTTTTATGGGTGGTTTTGAGAATGAGTGAATGTTTTTAGGACTTGTTTGCAAACATTAATGAGCATTCCAAGCCTTTAAAATGTTATGCCAGCCCTATTAAGTGTAAAATAATTACACTTAAATTGTAACACATCATATCAAAACCAACATGTATATAGTCAGTTTTCTTCAGCGGTATCCTCATATATTTAAAAAACACTTTTAACCAACTCCTACTCACCTTTGAACTTCCCCTAATCACAAGTTGTGCCTACAGATAGTTAAAGTGATTGATTCCTTCACTTGGGAGTCTAGAAGTTGAGAAATTCTGCTGACATCCATTTTTAGATGTTCGTCATATATTTTTAGTTTAAACAAGATTTGCACCTTTGCCCCTTAAACCTTCAACACCAAAAAACATTAGACACCATGTCATGTTAGGCATTATGATAAAGGTAACCGTAACTATTCTAATTAGGATTTCACCTAAGCTCTGTCAAAATGTCGACAGTATCTTAAATGTGGCATTGATCACCTCTGTCTCAGACAGTTGGCCTTTTGGTCATGTTAATCTTCTTTATAATTCATTATTTTAGTCAGGCACATAATGACTCTTAATGCCAGATTAGCATGTTAAAGTAGTTTATTCTGATATACTGTATTGATATTATTTAAAATCAAGTGTGTACTGATGGCTAATAGAAGTTTATTAACAGAGTTACAGTAGTATGTTACAGCTGCTTCTCTTCCAGTTGGTGACCTTGGACAGATAAATGTTTGAATCTGGGTTTGGCACTGGTCCAGCAGTTTAGTCATCTTCAACTTATTTTAGATTTTTCAGCCAAAATAATCTTAGGCTTTTCCAAGTTATCCGACAGAATTTGTCACAAATGCGGAAAAAACCCTCAGTGCTTTTACTGAACAGTCCCTTTTAAATAGAAATCTTTCTTCCATAAAACAAAGGTAATGGTCTTTGACCTGTGGGCTCCAAAGAACAGCTGTCAGTACTGAAGTATTGTATAACTTCTTAAACTCCTATTCTGCAAATTTCCCCAATAATAAGGCTTAACACTCGATCATTGTTGTGCTTTTGCATGCTCAGGTTTAACCTGGAGGTGTCAGACTTGCTGATGGTTCATATTTTCTGTTCAAACAGCCTGAAAAGGTGATTAATGGGTAAAGGAGTGGGCAAGAGAGGATGCCTGACCAGCATTACGAATTGCTGCTTTGTTATTAAAGGCTGCTCTGCCACATCAGGTAATCAAACTACTGCATTGATTAAAGCAACAATGGGAACTGAAAGGAAACATTACCTGACTGCTGAGTTGAATAATGGGGGGAAAAAACAGCTTTCTTAATTATGGTTCCTAGGGGTTGGCAATGATGCAAAAATATAACAGCATCGTGCTTCAGGAAATGTTTATGAGACCCATACATATCATATTTAGTTCTAGAGATTTAATGGGGGAACAGGGGAAAAAAAGAATAGGAAAGAAAATACAGTGTACAGAGTGCAGGGATTTTTATTCAGTGCTTCACACACTGCACTGCACTAAAACTGTTTAAATACAGACGATATCATAGATATGAGATATTTTGTAATGGAACTGATGTATATCGTCATATTTCCCAACCTAGTAGCAACTGTTTGAAAGTAAATTGAATGTACCATTGTACAAGAAAGTGAAAGATGCTGGTGGTCTTAAACTAGTAACTTGAAAGTATTTTGAGCAAATTTTAGAATCACATTTGGACCAGGTACTTCCTAAAGTGATATGGTGAGAAGATCAGAGTACTTCTTTGGAGTTCTGAGAGAACGTGCATGAGAGTCACTTGAAACACTTGAAAATAACTATATAGATTTCAATAAATAGATTATGGACTAGTGGTAATTCAGTTGTTGTAGTCTGGGAACCGGGTGAAATCAGTGTAATATTCTATAACTGTGTAATAATAGCAAATATAACTGAAGTTTAAATGTATTACTTTGGTTTTTTTTTTTGCTTTCACCTTTGCACTCTTCTGTGTGTGTTTGTGTTTCTCGTTTTAATACTTGCTTCTTTTTCATTTCTCTGGTGTAATTGAGAGATGGGCATGAGACTGGGTAGTTGTTCCATTACCATTTATTTGTCTAGAAAAATTACTTCAGATATTCCTAGTACATATCTCTCCTGAATCAGAGTTAAAGTTGAGTCATTGATAAGTGGCTGTGGGTTTCGTTACTCAGAACCGCCTAGAATGGCCATTTTATTTACATGCAAGAACGACCAGTCGCAGACCTTTCTTTTCTGTCAGAGTGGTGTTGCAACAAAAACATAAAAGCATGCAGCAAAATGGTAAACAGCACATCAAAGGGCAGCAGAAAATATTGTGCTAGTGACATCAAAGAATGTGAAAGACTCCGTGCTCCGTAAGACTCATTGGTCTCATCGACGAGTACTTGCAGCCGTTGATGAGCTACTTATGCATAGGTTTAGATATATTAATACAGAGCTTCATTTTTAAGCAGCTGCCTGATTTTCATATAACAAAGAAACAGGATTTGAGTTCAACTGTGGTGAATGTCCCGCAATATAAACTTTGTATGAGCGTTTGTTTTTAATATTGAGTAAAATTACTCAATGCCCATCACTAGTCTAATTTACAAAGACTCACAACAGAGAAAGACACCCTCATTCTGCACAGTCACATCATCTTTTCCTCGTCTGCTGCTTCATTCTCTCTTTCTCTCTCTCTCTCTCCCTCCCTTCCCTTTCCCTCCAAAATGTTCAATACAAATGCTAACATATTGAATGAAATGTGTTTGCTGGAAATGAAACTGAAGACCATGATGGCCATTGAGACTGAGCTGCATCAGCCTTCATGCTTGTACCTCATAGGTCCTCTTCCATTCAAGAGCATAGCTCCACTCCTCCGAAACCAAACCCACTGGCCTGCTGTCAGTGTTTAAGTCCAGTAGAATGGATGAGAAGGTCTGCACGTCCCATTTCATCTGTCATGCTCCTCGATACTGATTGGTCCATGCCCTTTAAACTTCAAATGGGAGCACTGGTTAATATGGATTTTTGTCTCCTTATAAAGTAAGGCTGGTTCTGTAAGTACTGAAACAGTTTGCCACATTTTGGGTTGCTGATGAAACAGTGCATTTGAAGCAATTGTTTACTTTCCTGTAGTTTGGATCTGTGTATTGTTTTTGGAATGAAAACTCTTCTGTTTTCATTCTATTCTGGTACAATTCGGAAGTTTTATAAAAAAAATAGCTGTAAGAAGTGTTTAGATGCTAGTGGATTACAGACAGTAAAAAAACAATACACCAACTTTTGTTTACTCATAAAAAAATATCCAGATTGTTGTAATTATTTTGCTCAACAGAATGGTGTATATACGAGGGGCGTTCAATAATTTATCTACCTCAGTAAGAAAAAAGAGTTTTGAAATATTTTTTTTGTTTTCTTTTTCATTATAGTCCCCTGATAACTCCATACACTTCATCCACTTTTCCTGTAATGACTTTTGGAAAAAAAAAATCTTCTGTTTGACCTTCAAACCAGGACGTCACAGCTGCCTTGACGTCTTCATCACTCGAAAACCGCCGTCCACGTAGAGATTAAAACTCGGAACAGGAAATAATCTGAGGGAGCCAGGTCAGGACTGTAGGGTGGATGGTTCAGCTGTTGGAACCCACAGTTTTGGATAGCAGCCTGCGATTGACGTGACATGTGAACTGGTGCATTGTGGTGAAGAAGCAGCACGCCTGCTGAGAGGACTCTCCTGACATCCTGGAATGTTAGACTGGCACTGAGCCAGTGAATGAGTGACCTTGAGACATATCGCAACATGCCCAGACTTGTTTCAACATGCTACTTTCAACATGTTACTTTCTTTCATACTCAGGTAGATAAATTATTGAACACCCCTCATAGTATTAAATGTCTTTATTATGAATTTTGAAGTTCCAGCGTCAGTGCTGTTGAATCGCCACCTTTGTTTCATTTTTTTCACATATTTTACACCTTAACCTGACCATTTGTTGGATGAGAGCTTTGCATCCTTCTTCAAAGTCTGTCCCAAGATTGTTTTATCTCCCCCAAAATATTCCAGATTGTTGCCTTTGGAAAGCCCGGAGACTTTGTTCAGTGAACAGTCACACTGCTTGCTTTTAGGGTGTAGTCACTCTGTGGTGGTCTGTACTGTGTCCAAGTAAGTTTGAAGAGTAAGTGTGTTTGAGTGCTGTTTCTCATCCAAATGTAAATGCGGCTGTTTTCGTCTTCCAAAACAGTAAAACGCACACACCCTGACATAAAACGACTCTAGTGCTTCATATTTCCATTTCCTGTTCAATCCGAATTGGTACAAATGTGGCTATGCTGTTTCAGTACTTGTGGAGGAAGCTGTATGTGGAGTAATACAAAAATGAGGGTTGCTTATTCTGAAACGGAGAATGTTCATTCATAATAACCCAGGAGCTTGATTATAAAACTAATAAACTTAAAACAAACGTCACTATTTAAACTGCAGTCCTGCTGTACCATGAATACCAATGAGCTTTGACTTTTTGTTTCACTCCTGAACTTGCAGAAAATGCTGTTTTCTGTGTTGACTCCGAATTTGATTCCAGCAGGTTGACTCAGGAATGGGTAGAAAGAGCAGGAGAATGGATAGAGAGAGAGAAAAGAGAGAGAGCGAGCGTACCTGACTCTAGAATGTGCGCTGTCCTCTCTGTGCTATCGTACACACAGGCGAGCCAAGTGTGTGCTTTCGCACTCTCTCCTTCATGAGGCCTGGTCCATGCCTAAGGTAAAGAGTTTACCTTCCTCGCTCAGATAGGAGGAGGGGTGAAAGTGCTTACTGTTAACATACCAATGTTCAGTCTTAAACCGTCCACTTCCTCAGAGCTTTGCACCCTGCCAACAGCCTTTCTCCCCTTTTTATTACGCTGTATTATTGTGCGTAGACTTGTAGAAACCTGATACAGAATTCTGGAGAAGTTGTTGGCCTCAGAGTTTCACAGAACTGCCTCAAAAACACAGAACAAATAGATTGTTTGGTCACGTGCACTTTGTCCACCTAATTGGTGGGAACGTCTTCAAAAATTGTTGACCTTATTCAGAGAAAAGATCTCAAAGACGTACTGAATGTGTTTTTTTTTTTTTTATACACAAAGTCTTTCAAACCACCTCAGCCAAAAGTTTGCTAAGCCTGCCTGAAGAGGTTTCCCACCCATTGCAATGAAGACACTTCCTTCTCAAAATAGTAGCTTCTGACAGTGTCCAGTTTCCTTATGTGGGCAGTTCTGAGGACAATGACCCAACAGTGAAACCCAATTACCATAACATTGATGATGAAATTGAATTAAAACATACTGTAGTGTAAAATCTAGTCTCATGCTTGGCAGGTAGAAGAGTGAAACATTCAGATCTTCATCAGTTAATGTTCCTCATGCTAAACTATAAGAAATCAGATTTAGAAAAAATGACCACTGAAACCAGAATTTGCTTCCTTCCACACACATTCAATGTTTTTTTTGAAACTGCCTGCTATCTGATTGACCCCAGCAATGGACAAGCCTTTGGAAAACGTTCATCCCAAACTTGCTTTGTCTCTTTCTCTCTCTCTCTTTCTCTCCTCTTGTGTCCACAGTTGAAAAACAGACTGACTCAAGTGTCAGGGACAAAACAAGTTGGCCATCCGCACATACTAAGAGAGGGAGAGAGTGAAGTTTAACGAACGAGACAAAGTGGCCGGTATCGGCCTTAGAGAGCGGTTGGTCAGCCTTCTGCTCTCGTTCTCTCTCTCCTCCCGTCTTGGTTTGTTGCTCGTCACAAAAGAGGAATGGAAATAGTGTCGAAGCTCTTCGCACGGAGCCACTCCGCAAAAAACGGTGCCTAAAGGTTTCTGATTTATTGCAAAAAGAGAAGGTTGTTTTGGGGTTTTTTTTTTCCCCTTTTTATTTGCTGATTTTTGTTACAAAAGCCTGGAAAATACACAAAGCCTCTCCCTCGTGGGTTATTGTACTTTTGCTGAAGTTCTGTGTAACAGCCTCTTCGTAACCCATCGTAAAATGGAAGCCTCTGTTTGTTCATGTATTTTGTACTGAATCAACTCTAAAGTCCTGAAATGGCTCAATGATGATCATTGTTCTCTTGGAGAAAACCACTGTCCATCCTGCATGACCATGTTTAAGTTTCCTTCAAATGGAACACAATGGAAAGTGAAATGTGAATGTACCATTTTAACTGACCTTTTTGTGGAGAATGTTCTTAAAAAAAAAAAAGAAAAAAAACAAAGCAAAAAAACCCAACTTTTGTGTTTTCCGTTCATTGTGTGCAAACCTGCATTTGATTGTAGCATGTCTGGGAAATATTTTTGAGAAAATGCATTAAAACCTTTAATCTGGGAAAGTTAGTATTAAGTGAAATATTTCTGAAGTTTAAACAAGTATAGGGGAAAAAATTTAGGGATTAATACACACAAACCTACCTAGCGCCTGGCAAGTCATAGATTTTTATGAAATCTAGTTGAAGCATCTCTTCAACCAAGCAAACTTTCAGAACTGTGCTCTGAATAGTCTTCTAGTTATGTATTTCTGAAGTTTTCCTCAGCAGATTATAAACCGCCTTCTAAATATCACTTGTAAATGTCTCGCAAACCTCAGAACTACTTATTTCTGTATGCAGTATCTTAAGTCTACACTGAGATGGCTTCTTAAAACCCATTTAAAATCCATTTACCCATGGTAACCCGGAAAACAGTTTAATCCTGTTAAAGGGTAACTTGGCAATATGCCATGAAAATTTGAAAACATCTCATATTTCTCATAATTGTAAAAAGGTCAGATCAGAAGAACATTATGACTTACCTTACAGGTTTTTTTTTTCTTTCTTGATTGTAAGTAATTTATCTAGAGAAATTCTCTTACTCTGTTGGCTGATGTATTTCAGTGACAGTTTTACATGATAAAATGACTTGCAAGTCCTTTTTTAAACAAACTTTTTATTGGTGACAATCGTCACTAGACAGTTATCTTGTCTAGAGTTACATTTATACTAGGTCAGAATTTCAGCTCATTTCGAGTATTTAAATATTTAAAGTGATTTGTAATCTGGTGGGACAGTCTTTTAAATTCACGACAAAAAAAGAAACTGGCACACAGTTTTGAAATGTTGCGTAGTTGCGTGAACTGAAAATAAATTTTTACTTGAACCTACCAGGTGATTTGGTGGTGAGTTGGTCTGGAGTAATCCATGTTTATTTGTTGCACTGAAGGAGAAAGCTTCATGCTTGTGTTCTTTGGAGATGTTTAAATGCCAACCTGGTTTTTCATCCTCCTTTTATCTCAGTTGCTTGATTTTTGTCCTGCAGAATTTTCAGCCTCATTTGATGTCAAAGAAGAATGTGTTGTACACATTAAATATACAAGAATGAACGTATGGGAAGGTACAGTTAAACCTTTATTAATCGCCTGTTTAACCTGTAGTAATGGCTTTGCAGTATAAATGTCATAATGTACACTACATTTGTATTAGAATCTGCTATCTTAGTAGCTGGTTCTGATTTTTAATAAAATAGCTTTTTTTTTTTTTTTGGTCAAGTAACGTTTACAATTTGACTGAATTTTTGTTTGAATTTTTAGAAGCAATTGTCCATAACATAAACAATAGTTGATTCCTTGCTAAGTATCTCAGCTATTCTTTACAGCGAATAGCTGAAAGCCTCAAAAGATCACTCTAGTGCCCATATAATGCTTTTTCCCCTGCAGTAATGTTGCTATATGAGCCCACAAACATGCAAATCGATTTTTTTTTTTGGGGGGGGGGGGGGAGGTTAGAGGTTTGGTGTGGGACGGTTGGATTTGTGTTGCAGCGATGTTCTGAAGATCGATGGGTCCACTTCCTCCTCTGACCTCATGAAATGACATGAAAGGAAATGACATCACAGCGAAGCTCTGGTTCAGTATGTATACTCCAATCGTACCTTGCCGTTTCTGTGCACTGTGCTGTTGCATGACCTCAGTTCCTCCTCCTGTTCTCCAAACCACCACGTGCTAGAGCCCACCTTTAAAGCCGCGCCTTACTTTTGACTACTGGTCACTTTGAAAGATTCCATTTTAAAGCAGAAGTCCTTTGCTGGTTCACCTTGGGGTAACTGGAATATTTCTTTAGAACTGGGTCTTAAGATATTTTGAAAATCAAATAACGTTCCCCAGCTTTCCAAAACCGTGCCCTACGCCGATGGACTTTTCAGTAGCTGGAACCCAAAGTTGAACCTTGCCTCCAAAACAGAGAGTTTAGCAGGCTTTAAGATTGCCAGAAATTGCTCTTAATTCAAGTGACCTGTACTCATTAAAAGTGCTGGAACTAAACAAATTATGTGGCCAAGTTATTTCAAATCCTCCATGGTGGGATACATTTACCTTATTGAGTACACCCGTCCACCTCTGGAGACAAACTGATGGCTATGCCTAGGAAGGGTCTGTTGTTCACATCCCCAAAAATTTGGTCAACTTAAAAGCCTTTACCCTCTCGGCAGTGCTTATAGAATGGAAACCGTTATCGTCCTGTTTTGATTTCTCTCTGAAACAGCGTTGATGAACATTCAATTGTACCCTCTTTCGGACCGGTTGAATGTTCCTCTAAGAAATTTAGTTTCATTGTCGGTCCTCACTGTCAAGTTTGTTGCTGGTGGAGCTTGGAATGCTTGATGCCCTTTATCTCATAGCCAGAGCCACCCTGATAAACACACAGAACTTGACAAGTCCATTTGTGTCCTGCCAAGAAATACTTTCTTTTGCGCTTTCGTGAGCCTTTTTACTCTGAATTGAACATCTTAGACCACGTTTTAAGACAAAGAACCAAAGTAGCCAAAGAATTGTTTGATGGCATGCTTAGTGGGTGCTCTAAATGACAAAGACTTCTCTCTTATGTCTCCACCTTTTACCCCTTTCTTTCAACTGCACCTTGCTTTGATCACTCCTTCGTTCCCATTGCCTTTCCATTTTCAATCTCGCTGCTTCATTCATCACTGCTTCTCTCAAACCCCACCTGTCATTCTTGCTCACCTACCCTACGTCGTTTCTTTCACTTACCCATGCCGAAATGCCCTATATTGAAAATGTATTCCAATGTGTTCCGTTTATGTTTCGGAATATATTGACAACATATTTCAATATCCCGTTTCTTTGTGGGCGTCTGTTTTTCACCAACTATGCTGCATCTCCATCCATTCATCCACCTGTTGCCACTGGTGCTTCCCTTCCATCTCACCTCACCCATCCATCCCTTCCTTCCTTCCTTCCCTCCTTCCTTTCTCCCCTCCTCCATCTTCATTACAGACATCCGACTGCGGGTTCGGGCGGAGTATTCGGAGCATGAGTCGGCCTTGAGGGGCAGGGTTTCCTCAGACAAGCAGCAGCCTCTGGAGCGGCAGTTTGAGCTGTTCAGTCGCGCCAGCATGCTGCTCCGTGCTCGCGACCTCGGCTCCATCGTCTGCGACATCAAGTTCTCCGAGTTGGCCAACTTGGACGCCTTCTGGGCCGACTACCTGAGCGGAGCGCTCCTTGAGGCGCTGAAGGGTGTGTTCATCACGGACTCACTTAAGAGAGCGGCGGGTCAGGAAGGAGTCAGGCTGCTGGTCAGCGTGGACCAAGACGACTACGAGGAGGGCAGGAAGCTGCTGCTTAGTAACCAGGCACAGAGCAGAGCAAACGGCACAGTGCAGAGGTGGGTTTGGTCTGTCTGCCCCTTTGTGGTTGTTTTTCTTCACATTTTCTCCATCATTTGACATTCAGGGTGGTTTACTATGAAATGGTTTATTCTAAGGAAACTTATCAGCTTCTTTATTTTTTTGATAGACATGATGCCTGGTTCCTAAAGCACAAATTTAAGCTACTTTACGAGACAAAACCACAAGTATGAGTCTTTTGACTTTTTATGTATGTTTACAATAGTAAAATGGTGGTAAATCAGAAAAATCTATCAAGGAGCTTTAGACATCTGGTTCCATGCACCTCTGCCGTTAACAGTTCTGACTTTGTACATTTCTCTAGAATGGAGCATTTCACACTAGTATCTCTCTTCCATGAATACGCTTTAAGCCATGCTAAGCATTCATGTTCAGATAATTTGATGTGTTAACTTTTTGAGAGAACTTCTGGAGGCATTAAATGCTTTAGGGTGCTTTCACACCTATAGTTCGATTGCTTTAGTCCGCACCAGTCAGAAAAATGTTACAATGTAGTAAACAGA
>JBBPCZ010000007.1:2600144-2616923 GCA_037974445.1 Brycinus macrolepidotus
AGTGACTTCTAATAGACTCACTTGTATGGTTTTTGACACGGTACGACCTTTTATTTCAGATTTCAGACATGTAACATGGTTACTTTCGTAAATACATGTAAACATATATTGTCACGTACGTTTATAAATTACAATATGTCATACCGTTTCAGAAACCACACCAGCGAGGCTATTTGTATACGTGCTTGGGTGCATTCTAATTCACCGATTCGTTTATTCATTATGTACATATGTTAACATGGGTCACCTCTTCCTGGACCCGGAGCATTCCTCATGCACTCATGAGTGCGCAGACACATGCACACACACACACACACACACACACCACCTCATAAACATAATTCATACACACACGGCGGTTCGTATGGCTGGAATGAAACATTTGAGAGGCATAAGCAGGGTCCATATGTGCAAAGTAATGTTTCGACATGCAGTCCGTGCATTAGTCACCGCGTTCATGTGGACGTTATTCATTCATTCTTCACTCATACATATGTAAACACGCCTGCCTGCATTCAGACACAGCGTCCGGAGCTGTGCTCACTCCACGGTTTATAAACCTGCACTAACTCTCAGACATTAGTATCACTTGGTTTATGAATCATTTTCATTACTTTACTATTATACTGTATTATATTATATTATATTATATTGTATAACTGAAATGGACCATCATTCATTAGAAATATATTCAGGATATTCAGTTTATTATCATTTCCTTCTGGTTTTTATTACTTCTTTTGCATGTTAATTTTATTAGAACTTCTAATCAAAACTTGAATCAAAAAATTGAACTTCATTCTATGTAGTAATTGTATTTTAATTTCTTTCTGGATAGAATTTTTTTTTTTTTTTTTTAGAAATTATTCTGAGTATCATTTTATTATTCTGGATACGAATTTAATTAGACCATTGAAGTTATTCATGCTTTTAGAACTTTGTTCTGGATATTAATTTTATTCTCGTTTCATTCTGAATATACATTTTATTAGAACTTCATTCTGAATATGAATGTTATTATAATTTCATTCTGGATATTTTATTAGGACTGGAGTCGGAATTATTACTTGTATTATATATTTTGTACATTATTCTGGATGTTAACGTTCTTCGATTTTTATTCAAGTTATTCATTCTCTTAGAACATCATCTGAGTGTTAATTTTGATTCAAAATTTATATTAATTTTGTTAGAACTTTATTATTCTGGACACATTGAATATTACTTCATTTTTTACAGCTATTATTTGAAAGCTGAGAATTAATAGAATCATTAAATGTGTGTGTGTGTGTCTTTATGTGTGAGAGCGTGTGTGTGTCTACGTGCGTGTGTGTGTGTGTGTGCAGTATTTGTAAACGAACCGATTTTACATTATTGAAAACATTTGTATGGTTAATTTGGAATTCTCTCAGGCCTTGAAGTGTTTTCTCACTGATATTAGTATGAGTGTTTTACTCATGAGGCTCCTGTGTTTAATTATCCCCGTCTCTAGTGGGAGCTGTTAGGGGCAGATCCTTTAAAGGCTTGTTTAGACTCAGTCCCGGACCCTGTGGGAGTTCACACAGGTGTGTGGCCCCCCGGGGCCGAGAAGACGAGAAACACTGAGACGTGTGAAAGATGGGAATAGAGAGAAGGAGAGAGAGAGAGAGGAGGACAAAGGATGACACAAATGCATTTTAAAAACAAAAAGCAAGTCTGTGTGTGTGTGTGTGTGTGTGTGTGTGTGAGAGAGAGAGAGAGAGAGAGAGAGAGAGAGAGAGAGAGAAAGAGATACACAGTGGTGCTTGACTTTGAAGGAGAGGTTGAATGGATGGGTGTGGGGGGGTGCAGAGAAGAGAAAAAAAAGGGGGATGAGGGGAAGAGAAGAGAAAAAGGGAGGGACAAGAGGGGGAGAGAAGAGAAAAAGAGAGAGGGATGAGAGAGAGAGACGGGAAAGAGAAGAGAAAAAGAGAGAGGGATGGAAAAGAGGGGGGAAGAGAAGAGAAAAAGAGAGGGATGTGTGTGTGTGAAAGAGAGAGAGAAAGAGAGAGAGAGAGAGAGAGAGAGAAATAGTCTATCGGTTGTGTCAATAAAGGCACTTTGAGAGAGAGAGACAGAGCTGGAGTTGAATGGATGTGTGTGGAGACAAAGAGTGGGGGGAAGAAAGAGGAGAAGAGAAAAAGAGTCATGCCAGTAATACTACTTTGACTTTCAATCTAAAAGAGACAGAGAGAGAGAGAGAGAGAGAGAGAGAGAGGGCGGCACACTGGTGCCGTGGTCAGGACCGGGTGGCTGGGGGTCTCTCTCTCTCTCTCTCTCTCTCTCTCTCTCTCTCTACGTCCGTGTATCTTTCCATCAGGAACTCCGGTTTCCTCCCACAGTCCAACGACCTGCACGTCAGACGAACTGGAGACGCTAAATTGCCCCAGCTGTGAGTGTGTGTGTGTTTCAAAATACGTATTTATACAACTACAACATGTAGTGAAATCTGAACCCCTAAGCTGACCCCTAAGACTGTGCAATAAATTTATCAAATAATTTAACTGACATTAAAGAGAATTTTGAAGAGGCTAAACTAAAGTAATAAAAACATGCAGAAAAAAGGTTATTCCAAATAAACCGACGTTACAAAAAGAAGCAAGATCTGTACGGCGTGCAAAAAATTAATGGAGCAGAATATCTATGTTCTGTAAAGTGCACTGTGTGTGTGTGTGTGTGTGTGTGTGTGTCTTCCCTGTGATGGACTGGCGACCTGTCCAGGGTGTTTCCCCCTCTGAGTGCTGGGATAAGCAACTTAGAAAATGAATGAATGAATGAAGAGAGAGAGAGAGAGAGAGAGAGAGAGAGAGAGACAGATGTTTGTAATGATGTCAGTTCTAATACGGCACAGGAAGTGGCGTCTTTATTGTTATTGATTAGGCCACCTTCTTATTGATGAATTTAATATCACCCACTCGTTTGTCAGCATGTCATCAAACACACACACACACACACACACACACACACACACACACACACACACTGCTTTCTCACACCGTACCACTCTATTCTCCATACACACATTACGGCCCGCTTGTCGCTTCGGTCACATAAATCACGGGTCCAGTTCCAGCTGCCGTGCCGCACGTCTGAATAATGTACTTTTCTCTCGGTGGCGATTCGTTATCCTGCAAAACTCTCGCAGCTGTCCGAATGTGACGGAGATTAATAACCCGTGTTACAGCATCAGTCATGCAGGCACACTATGATAATTATGTAATGTTCTGTATATTAAAGTAGTCTCTTATTAACAAGAAGAGCAGCGCATCTGTCATATGAGCTTATGTGCTGATTGATTACACACACACACACACACACACACACAGATTACGTACAGGTTTATTGAAATGATTGATTTGTTCAGAATTGATGCTCTGTTTTATTACACAGTCTGCAACATGAAACCCTAGAATGTCTTTAGGGTTGGACAATATGTACAAAATATTTCTTTTAGCCATTTTAACGCTACATAGGTGTACTGCGATTGTAATCCACCTTGAGGTTTATTAAAAAGCAGCGATGAACCCTGACTAGTAGAGCTAGGCCTTTAGTTTGTGCCATAAATCTCAAAAATGCAGGAAAAATCATTTCTGCTGCCACTTCTATGGGATTCTAGAAGTATTTTAGCATTAAGCTAATGCTATTGCACATGGACACTTTTTGGAGGTTGCATCTCTACAGTGACTCCTTCAGCAAAAGAGTCCTACCATTGAGCTGCTGCTGTCCACCCCCATCTGACACTCCCACTGGTTAGACTACTGATCGTATTCACAGTCAGTGACGTATCTAGAACGTCCAGAAGGTCTAAAGTGGCATTCTTCCTCATGATAATTGGGCCCACCCACTGTAAATCAGGATATGACTGGTTGATTTCTCTTCCTAATGATGGTGGTGGTTAATCTGATATGGCAGGACTTCAGCCCACAAACTGAAGGTCTGACCAAGAGAAGAGCTTGCTTGGTTATATGTGCGTACCTACCACAGAAAGAAAAAAAAATCATAATTTTCTGTTTGTCAGTAAAGAAATATGTACTTTATCATTTCTGGCCAAAAAAAGTAATGAACAACATTATGGCACTACGGTACCTGTAGAGTTTAAATACAATATGATTAGAATGGTTACAATAATGTTAGCTACATCTACCTAGATACCTCAGAGGAAAAATTCTGACTGGACAATTTTCTGCTGGGAGTTTGAAGAATTTATCCTTATTGTTTCCTACCAAAACGTAATAATACCGCAGTAAATGCAGGTTGAATGAAAATGTGATTCTCTTCAATGTAAATTATAGAAATGTTGTTTTTTTTTTATTCACATAAATCAATAGCAGGCCCTGAGGGTTTTCTCATAAGGGAAAGGGACATGGCTGAAGATGTTACCAAAATAAATGACTTTTGTTGGATTATATGGATACCAAACAAATATCAAAAACAAATCATGTCAGACACAATGGAGGCCTCTGCTCATCCAGCATTTCTTTTGATATGAAGGGTATCGATAGTACTTTTTGTCCACTTGGTGTTTGTCCATAGTCTCTATGCTTCAGGGAAGGCTTTAGATGCTGCAACATTGCTGTGAGGATTTGATTGCAGTCATTAGAGCTTTAGTGAGGTCAGGTACTGATGTTGGACGATCTCATCTCAAACTCATCCCAGAGATACTGGATGGAGCTCCATTATTGCAGGGAATGCAGTTCCACTGCTCCACAGCCCAGTACTGGGGACTGGATACCCCTATAGTCCGTTTTTGGCACTTGGCATGGTGACCTTAGGCTTAACCTGTTCCAGAGTGTTTCATTCTACTGGGAATGCTTTTCTACGGACTGAACGCCTCTATCAGCGATGGGGGCCCTTTAAAGCGGAATTTGAGTGAATGGTGGCGAATGGAACCAGTCGTCTAAAGAGTTTAATGCCTCTAAAAGCTCCCTCACAAAACGTCATTACATGAAATGATTACAAATACACTGCTTGATGTCTGAGCTGTTGTTTTATTGTAGTTTTAAGAACGTTTTGGCCTAAAATGTGTTTAAAATCAATTAATGGTGGAGGGATAAATGCTGGTGTGAGACTAAACAGTCCCAAAAGAAAAATGTATTTTTTCTATTTTACCATTATAAACACTCAGAAGATACATGTAGGCTCACAGGTGGATTTTGATAGTAAATAAAATGGCTATTTTGCACAGCTGACATCATGACCTCTGGTTCCACTACGATACAAGTTGGAATCCTTTCACACCGACCACTCTGAATGACTTTGTTATTTTTAAAATGATGCAGAAATATTTGACAATCAGTAGAATTCTCCTTTAAAGCAGTTGAATTCACTGATTATAAAAGGTGTGTGTGTACTTTTAAGACAGACTGGTGTATTCTGCTTTTTCAAAAAAAAATTAAAATAAAATAATAATAATTTGTGGAATTGAAATAAAAAATAGTCAAATAATTTTTGACGAACTCTACTGAGATGCCGGAAGTCTTCACAGGCATTCATGTAGTAATTTCTTTCTCTTTTTTTTTGCTGTGTATTTCTGTGCCTGGCTGTGTGAAGGGATGAGGATGGGAGCGATGAGGATGAGGATGAAGAGTGGGAAGAGGTGTTAGCTCCACATCCCTCCAACAACACCCTATTTTCCTCTTCCTCAATCTCACACTCTCTCTCTTTCTTTCCTCCTCCTGCTGCTCCTCCTCTCCCCTTCCCTTTAGTCCCGCAACCACACTATATTTCTACAAGAAATAATTGCTTTTGTCTGGAAGGAACGAGAGGGTGGGGGGTGGGGGGAGGGTTAGGGAATGAGGGGCTGCTTGTGTGTGTGAAGGGGGGCACACGAGGGACAACTGGATCCCCCCCCCCCCCCCATTTTAGTCCACTTGAGAATATCATCTGCCCAAGAGAGAGAGAGAGAGAGAGAGTGTGTGTGAGAGAGGGGGAATGAGGGTGAACTTTATAAGAAGACACCTATCTATCTATCTATCTATCTATCTATATGGCAGATAGATGGCAGATAGATAGATAGATAGATAGATAGATAGATAGATGGATAGATAGATAGATAGATGGCAGATAGATAGATAGATAGATAGATAGATAGATAGATGGATGGATAGACAGATAGATAGATCGATTTGTTTCAAAATAATTTTTAAAAAATAATAAAATAAAACTACAATATCAGAATCAGAATCAGAAAACTTTATTGAACCAGGAGGAAATTGCTTACGTTTCGACCGCACAGACACGCAGAGACAGGAACAATATTAAATATAGTATAAAAACAAAATATAAAAAAAAAAACAGTAAATGAATGCGGTAGCTTTTGTTCGCTAGATAGCAGTAACTGTTAGTGTCTGAGCAAAAGAAGAACAATGTCATGGAACGCCAGCAAGAACATCATGCAAATATCTGAAGATACATCATGCATTTGCTATGATTTTTATAAACAATTCGTGTAGAAATGCTAAGCTAAAGGCTAACCTTAACCCTAACCATAGTCTTGACTATCACAGAAATTGATGAAACACTGAGATTGTGTTATTTTTAGAAAGGGAGTGTTTGTGTACAAAGCTAACCCCAACCCTAACCTGACCTAAAATCAGTGAAACACCGGCATTTTTATAAATGAAGCATTTGTGTAAAAATGCTAAGATAAAGGTTAATCGTAATCCTAACTCTAACCATAACCCTAACTTCAGTCAGCACAGAAACTGGTGGAACACCAGCACTGAGTTATAATGATTATCAGAGCATTCGTGTAGAAATGTTAAGCTAAACACTAACCTTAACCCTCACCCTAGTCTTAACCATCACTGAAACTGATGAAACTCCAGGATTGTGCTATTTCTAGAAAGGGAGCGTTTGTGTACAAATGCTAAACTAAAGCTAACCCCAACCCCAACCCCAACCTTAACTTTCATGAAAATAAGGGAAACGCTGACATTTTTATAAAACTAAAAGTTAACCCTTACCCTACACCTAACCCCAACGGTCACAGAAATTCGTGAAACACCGGGACTGTGTTATTTTTAGCATCACAGAAAACACGCGTAGCAGCTCTAGCAACCCAGTTTACCTCAGGATGTGTCTGTACACACGAACTGGCACACTTGCTGAGTCCTGCGCATGTACTGAATAGGCCGTTGTTTTGGTCTTATATATTTTATATTATTTAAATTTATATTATTTATATATTATGCATCGCAGATGGTACTGGGCAATAACAGAATAGAACGAGAGGTGAATAAATAAGTGGAGGGGTTGAAATTGGGTTATTGCTAATTTCTGAGCAGTACTCTATAATACTCTACTACTAGACTGATCCATCTATTTATTTGGCTATTAACAGTGGAAGGCAGTGGAATAATACAATATTTTGTTTGGAAACTCCGTAGAGGGCTTCAGCTAATCATTAGCATGCAGTAGTGACAGGCCTTGTGTGGTTTATTGATTCATCGAGTGTCCCAGCAAACCACAAACACTCTATAATATGCTACCACTAGTCTACTTCATCTGCTAATAATGGTACAAGCGAATGGAATTGATCCAATATTTCCCCCGATTGGAAACTCTGTGGAGGGCTTTAGCTAATCGTTAGCGTGCTGTAGTGACAGGCTATGTGTAATTTAGCCCCAATAGCGCTTCCCCAGTGGGACCCTATAGAGCATTTAGTCTATGGATTTTTATATTTAAAAATCCATATTGACAATAATCTTGTGTGTAAGCATGCACAAGCTGGTAGAGAAACACCCTCCGTGGCTGCAAAAGTTTTAAACCAACCATGTATGTTAACAATTAGCACAAGGCTGGAAGACTGGAAGATTATTTTGGTACTAATTAACTTTTGATTACTATTAACTATTAACTAACGGCATCAGTAACCTACAGCTTGAGTGGCTGTATCATAGTGTTGTCATATGACCTCATTTCAGTGCACACAAGTGTGAGTTAGCTTGTAGCATGTTAGTAACACTTCTGACATTTTGCCTGCTTAACAGCCTTGTAATTCAGAGTCTGGGGGAGAGGGACTCGGGGATGTACCTTAACGCCATTAACACAACTTTAACTGTTTGAAGACGGAAAAAAAGGAATGCTCATGGCCACCTAATGCTTCTCTGGCTGCTTGTGAAAATATTTAAAAATTAACAAAATTATTGTACACCCATCATACACAAAAATTAATTCAAAATTTCACAAAAATGCTTATACTGCCTTCAAGTGGAAATTGCGTTTAAGTCCATGGCTGGAAATCTAGCACAAATAAGGAAGCAACTGGACCACCTGTTTTTGTGTCTGATGTTGTGTCTGACGTTTGTGTCTGAAGTTACATCAGATGTAGCCTTTAGGCTTTAGGGCAAATTAGCATGATTAACTTTTGTCTGAGCTTTTGTTTTGCCTCGTGCCATGTTTGTTAGCACCATTGCCTTCTCTACATCACAACTCGGGTATCATAGAAAAATTTGACTTTTGTTCTATGAGCGGCACCTAGCTGACATGACAACAAGGGCCTGGAGCTTGGAGAAAGAAATCAGAGCTCTTGAGAAATTCCAACTTTGGGTGTGAATTATCAGTTAAGAGGGTTAAAAAGGTGGAACCATCCCAGTTCCCACTTGTTCATGAAATGAGCATCAGCACTAATGGTCCAGTGCGTTACTGGATCATTTCCAAATAGACCTCTGAAGGGGACGTCATGACCAGATTCAAGCAGATTTCTCATTGGGAAAAATGGAGAGTGTTTTGCAAAATCTTGGCTGTCACATCTCATGATAAACATAAATGTTCCAAAGCCTGTACATTTTGCCGTACAGACATTATTCCTCTGAATGTCACTGGGTTCGAAAATGCTACCAGCAGGCTGACTCTACTGCCATAGACATTATAAAAGAGAAGACCTTTCACTGGTTCAACATGGCGTCTGTTCACAGGGAAGGCCGCCCCTCTTTAGCAAACAGAGTCAGTTATCCTGTAGGTAGCCCACAAGTGGGGAAATCCCAAACTTGTTGAGGAGATATGCGCAGTAGCCTAAACATGCTACAGTAAACAAATGATTTGTGTATTTCTGAGCCAAATGTATGAACCATTTAAATAATTTTGTCAGATTTCCATTCAAACAGATGCCTAGTCTCTCATCACTTAAAAAGCAGTACGTTGCCAAGATAGCCACCAAATGGACAGACTTTCCTATGAGGACTTTGCTGCTGCTATCGTAAGACTGGAAAGCTCACCAAAATACCTAATATAAACCAGCAAACTGTGTCAAATGTGGCGTAGAGGTTTGGCAATAGTAGCCTAGAGTGAGTTGCTGCTACTGTTGGATAACAATATTGAAATTTAAAAACAATGGCATGTTTCACAGTCCATCTGTTGTCGACATTTCAACCAGTCAGAAAGCAGTGACACAGTCACCTGGGCTGCGGCCCACTTTTATCCCTGCCATCGAGCAGCTTGGGTAAAGCTCGCTTTGTATTGGAAAAACATTTGATTGCAGTTCAGTGTGGTTCCTTGTGCCAGTGGAAAAAGTGCTCTATGTGTCTTGTTTTCGACATCAGTTAGGATTTTTATAATACTGTAGCGTGGGCCAGGCATTTTATGGACATGAAGCACAACAGGGAGACACAGCTAGGACGAATCCCCAGTTAAATGTACTTTGTTGTGCATAAGGAGGCCAGTTTGAGACACAGCCATTTTACCTCAGCCTTTTAAATTCTCTTGTTTTTAAATGCGTCCTCGTTTCTAACCGTCGTGCGTTCGAAAAGCCTTCGTATTTGGCGCCGTTTCTGAACGCCGCCACGCCATTGGTGGACGTCCCCGCGCGGAGCTGCGTGATTGGCCGAAACGATTCCACTGACGGTCGCGCGCTCTCGGAGACGAGAGAGTGAGAGAGAGTGGAAGAGAGAGGTTGAGGGAGAATTAAGAGAACGTGAGAGAGGGATAAAGAGAGAGAGTCAGGGAGAGAGGGAGAGACAGAGAGTGAGAGAGAGACAGAGCGCGAGAGAGAGACAGAGACAGGGAGAGAGAGTCAGGGAGAGAGAGAGAGAGTCAGGGAGAGGGAGAGAGAGAGAGAGGGAGGGGGTGAGGTGGTGATGTGATGTGTGAGTTGTAGCGGGTTTTGCTCCGTTTCAATGTTGCGGGGCAGCGTGGAGGCGCGGAGAGCCGCTGAGGAGGAGCGACACAAAAACACAACACCCGACACAAAACACGCAGGCGGACGGACGGCAAGATAGGCAAGTGATTTTTAACCAAAAACAACAAAACAAACAAACAAACAACAACAAAAACAAATCGCGGCGAGGCGAGCTCTACCCTCACGCTCTCCTGTTTATTTATTTATTTATGTACCTTATTTATTTATTTATTTATTTATTTATTTATCTATCGATTGATTGCGTTTTAATTAGCGGCGCGTGACAGGGCGCGTGGGAGGGGCGAGGGCGGCGCGAGCACGTTATGTTGCCTTATTTTTCAGACTGTTTCTACGTGCACATATAGAGCTTTTATCTCTACAGGTCTGTACGCTTCATGTAGCGAATTTAAACCAAAATAAAAATAAAAAATAAAATAAAATAAAATAAAATTCATTTTAAAAAAAAGAATGAGAATTTCACGACTTTGAATGTACACGCGAGCGTGTAGCATATAGCTGCTAAAAAAATTACAGGGACGACAGCTATAGCCAAAGATCAAATACATGAACCAATAATAATAATAATAATAATAATAATAACAGTAAATAATGCAGCAAGAACAAAACAAGAGCTGTTTCTTCAGGGCCAGGGTGTGAGCTCTTCTCTCTTTATCAGAAATAAATGCAGAAACGAGCAAAGACCACCAAAGTGAAGGCGAGTGGGAGGCAGACCGGCTCCAATTACCTCAGCGGGGGGCGAGAGGGGGTCGTTTAAATCTCCTAAATCACCCGAGGCTCAGCCAGCATAACTTAGCGCGCTGTCATAAAGAAATACACCCAAATACAGTAGCGCTCTGTCTGTCCGCCTGGGTGTGTGTGTGTGTGTGTCATCTGGACGAACAGGCCCTTTTAAAGAGTAACACATCCATGCACACAACGATGAAAAACGTGGACAAGGTAAAGCAGCAGCTGAAATCAGTATAACGATGCAGAGAGGAGCCCCAAGCCCGCGCGCCACCGAGCACGACCACCCGAGCCGCCGCGCAGCCAGCCCCCGCGCGCGCCACTAGAGGAAGAAAGTCTCCGAACGACAAGAAAGCGGGAGCGCGAGACAGACAGACAAGCACCGCGCGACAGAAGCGAAGGAAAGAGGGCAGAAGAGGAGGATAAAGGAGGGAAGAGGGAAGAGGGAAGGAGGAGAGCCGCGCGGGGAGATCATGTTCGTGCCGCTGCCGGTGCCTTTCGTGCTGCCCAGCTCGGACCCGCGCGCCTGGAGCCTCAAGACTCCACTGGCCCTGCGCTCGCACTCTGGTAAGAGTCCTCACACACACACACACCTCACACACACCTCACACACCTCTTCTTTCCACCCACACGCGCCTTCTCTTCCTCTGTGTCCACCAAAAAAAAGAGCAAAAAAAAAGGGAGAACTTATTTTCCCATCTCCTTTTTCCCCCTTCACGTCCATTTTCAGCGTTGCGTGTTCTTTTACTTAAATTACAAAAACAAAAAAAAAAACAAAATCCACGGTGGTTTGAAAACATTTTGTAGATTTTTTTTTCATCCGCTAAAAACAGAATTCCACGCTAAAAAATAAAAATAAAAATGTATAAAGGGGGCTAGAAACGCCCCCCTCCCCACACACACACGTTGTAAGCGTGTGTGTATATGTGTGTATATGTGTGTGTGTGTGTGTATGTGTTGGTCGTGGGCTGTAGCCGGGAGGCTCCGTGCCCGGTGTCCCTCCTCTCCTCCTTCTTCTCCGGTTCCTCCGCTCTCCTCTTCCTCCAGCCCTCCGCGCCGCGCCGCTCCGGCTCCGTCTGCCTCTTCCCCCGCACTGAGAAGCCTCCCAGCCGGCCAGGCTGGGAATATTCATGCCAGCTTATCGATCCCGGGCCCGGAGATCGATTCGGGGGGCCGGCGGAGAGGAGAGGGAGAGTGTGGGAGAGAGAGAGAGAGGGAGAGAGAGAAAAACAGAGAGAGAGAGAGAGTCAGAGAGGAACTGGAGGAAAAGAGATGGAGGACACGGAGCTGGCAGATCCATTTTCAGACTCTGTGTGTGTATATATTTGTGTTTTTAACAGGGGCATGGGGTCAAGTTGAGAGAAACTGGGTTCAGGTGTGGTTAGAGACAATAGCTTGGATGGTGTTGCTGATGGACAGAGGCTCCATGGAAGGGCTGAGAGGATGAAGGGAGCGAGGAGAAGTGAGAGGGAGGGAGGAGGGTGGGGTGTCCTCTTATTCTCCCACGCGGTCGGCCTGGTGCTGATGTTCCAGGAGGCCCGTGAGGAAGAGGCTGTGACTGGTGTGTGTTAGAGGTTGATGAAGAGCCCGGTTATTCCAGCTGTTTCTAGTGGCTTACGGCCTTGTGAGGACACCAAAAAGGCCGCGGGAGAAGCGTAATTATGGCTGGACGATGTGGCGAAAAAAGACTTCAAGAGATGCATCATTGATCACGATATGGGCTTTGAGAACCGTTACCAGTCTGGTACTGTTCTGATTGGTTAGTACTGAAATATGAATAATCTCGGGGACAGTCAGTGCTATCTGTGTTCATGCAGTGTTAATACATTCTAACACACCTGCGTCTGCAGATAGTTGATGCTGGGTCGGATCAGTAGGAGGGACGAGAGCGGCACCACCACACATTTGTTGATCAGGCATTTGTAGAGAAACTCAGGACACAGTTTAGCACTTTATTTCTCTAAAAAGGTAAATAATAAAACAACTGCTGAATCTTTTCATGTGATGACTTTATTTTTTACACCAAATTATGGATAGAAATGATGGGAGTATCAATAAATATCAGTATCAATAAGCAGTATCAGTATCGATATTGGTGAAAACCTGATGATGCCCATCCTTAATGTCTATATATATATATATATATATATATATATATATATATATAGACATTAGGGATGGGTTCATAATGGTATTCATATCATGGGAGTTAACCTACTACAGGTTTATTGTGATGGGCATCCTGTGGGTTATGTTGAGCCAGCACACATCTTTTTCATTTGTTTGGACTTCTTTCATTCTCGTATTTCTTTTTTTGTGATCAAAAGTTTTTATTTCATTCTTGTATGTCTAATATCATCTCAAAATGTTCCTCCTTAATTTTCCTGAATTTCCGCATGCTTAAATCACTACAATGTAAATAAAGTTATTCAGGGTGGGTTTGATGTGAAAATTGCCGTCTCTGTTGTTCACAGTGGCGGTGAATGGAACCAGACGTTTTTACCAGATTTTACCATCATCAGCGTTCCATATAAACGCTCAGAAGACATGTGTAGGTTCACTGGGCGTCGATAGTAAATAAAATGGCCACGTTTGTGTTAGAAATGTGACGTCTGGTTCCATGTAGGTTCCAATTTTTCTACAAAGAACTATTTTGCGTCCAACTGCTCAGAAGGACTTGTTAACGGATGGTGATGAAGTAAATGCTGTAAATAGGTTCATTAACACTCACTAGTGATCTTTATTGAGAAACTGGATAAGAGGCTATCATTCAAGGCCTACAAATGTGTGTTTCCGACATTACAGTACAACACCTGATGGCTGTCACACCTCAGCCCAGTGTCTTGACTGCAGGCTGTATTAGTGAATGGGATTTCGAAACCATCGTCTCACTTTAAAATGTTCATTTTTTGAGCAGACTATTTCCAGCCTGCCCACAGAATCAAACCGCCTTTTTGCAAGGACAGCTTGACTTCTGTAAACGTTTCCGTCTCAAACACGACTCTCATTGCCCATGACTTATTCAGCACCGTCTGGCATCCTCTCTCTCTCCTTACTCTTTCTCTCTGTCTCTCTCTCTTTCTTTCTCTTTCTCTCTCCGGAGGTTAGCACAAGAGAGAGCGAGGGAAGGAGGAGTTTTACGCTGTTCTTTGCTGAAAAATGGCGAGTGTCAGAAGCAGATAAAAAAAGGAGGGCAGAAAGAAAAAGGGCGAGGGGAAAGTAGGAGTGGATGACAGAGTGAAAAACGAGCGCGCATGAGGAAAACCGAGTTTGAGTGTGGAGCCGGAAGTGGGAAGCTTAAACTGTTGGAGCGTGTGAACCTCACTCATTACTGATGCGCATGTGTCGAGCTGTAAAGCACTTTTGGCTCCTTGTCCTCCGACTAACACACTGACTGAATCCCTGCTCCCTCATTAGAGCTGTGCCATGCAGGGGTGAAATGAAAATGAAGCAAATGAACACTTCTTCATCATCGGTCTACATCACTACTCGTATAAACGAGCCTATGTTAATTAGCGAAAGCTGGTTTCATGTCCGTAGACGTGTTGTAGCGTGGTTAGGCTACAGGTTTCATTCTTGGTCCAACAGTGCAGCAAGTTACAAGTCATGGTTTCTGCTGTTTGTACATTAAGGTCTTTGTTTTTAGCTGTACGGAGCAGCAGAGAGTCAAGAAACGTTTTGTTACTCTTTCCATCTACTCTTTGCTTAGTAACAAGAGATTGCCATTGGTGCTCATCCAGTTGAGGTAAACTGCATTCCACCTCACAGGGGTCCCTAAGCAGTGCTGTTATATTCCCAGTAAAAATGTTTTTCACTACTCCCAACAGAACATGTTCACTCCTTTGAATTCTCCGTTAAAATGTCTGAATAACCCGTGTAGTCCATCGAGCAAGGAACTACTAGGCCGATTTAAAAAGAGAAAGTACAGGTGCATTGTGAAAGATTGTGGTGCCCTCAGAATCACTCGGGAACTCCATTATATGTTTCAGACACTACTAGAAAAAGAAGTCAACATCATCAATTGTGCCGTAAAGTTCTCCTTAATGATGATCCAAGCACGTACTCAATTTTTACCGAAATAGCATTACTCTGACTGCATGAATGTTCCCCATATCAGTATAAACACCTCTATTAAGTCAATGCAAAAAGCTGACTATCTGTGTCAGAAGCCGCTGGACTAGACATTAAAAATGTTCCGTAAAAACCATACCTGTCAGCATTTGTGTCTGAAAACAACGGAGATTTTTCTAGTGACCCCTAGGGTTTTTCAGTTGTTGACAGGAGACAGGAACTTTGGACAGGGGGTTGATTTTGTTTGTCGATGTGTTGACTGCAACCGTAGATTGCAGGAGGGGTTAAGGTCAAGTGGACTTTGTGGTTGACTGGAAATATGCGGAAAAGTAATAAAATGGGAAGATGAAAGAAGGCTCACAATACGGGAGAAGACAGAAAAAACAGGAGGACTGACAGGTCTTGTGATAACGTATCAGGTTATTTAAAACGGTTTTGTTGCTTGGAAACCATAGCCTACTGTTTTTGAACTGCTTAGCTAATCTTTAATTGAACATTAGTGTTTGAGTTGCTATGCTCAGTTAGGTGAGCTAGTCAGCCAGACATATTTCTAGATGATTACCTTCACTGGGTTGATTCCTGTTGTCAGCTGCGTACTTTAATAAGGCAGATTTCTGTTGTGCTAACTTTAATACCTATATTTACGGTTCTAGGCCAAAGCCCAGGAAGGTCGTCTTTTGGGCAAGGTGGAGTAAAAGTGTAAGTGTTTGTGAGACAGAAAGTCAGCGTGTTCTGTAAATTATTTTGGAGAGGTTTTTTTTTTATGCATATTAGATGTACAAACATGATCGGTTATCATTTAGAACTAACTGAGGTGTTCAGTTGTTTGAAGTGAAATTAAGGGGGGTTTGTTGAACCCGTTTTAATGTTTAAACAGAGAGAACATGAGATGAGGCATTTAATCGCGCGCGTGTGTGTGTGTGTGTGTGTGTGTGTGTGTAAGTGCACCAGGGGAGTTCCAGGGTTAAGATGATTGTCAATGACAAAATATCAGCTTGAGTTTGTTAGCAGCATAATGGGAAATCAATAGACACAAGAAAGATGTCAATACGGCATGCTTTATTGCTTTAAGCTAATCTCTCTCTCTCGTTCTCTCTCTCTCTCTCTCTCTCTCAGACCCACCCACGTGCACGGACATTATAGCTGACAAACTAAATTTTATGTAGACATTGGAATCATTTTATATTCTAAAACCTATACAGTTGTGTGCAAAAGCACCCCTTGTCATAGCACATATTACATAAATTAGCAGGTCCTTACTACTGAGACTTCTGCACATTTGCATGGGCCCATATCCTACATTTCTTTTTGTGTTTTAGTTTTTCTCCGCTGAGGTCCACTCAGTGATGTTTTCATGGTTTTGTGCAACAAAACATTGATATTTCCTCTTATGTGAATATTTCCAGCCTCTCTCTATCCATTAGAAACAGGCTGTTACTGTACCTTTAGGACTGAACTATTCAAATGATCTGTCCAAAGTCGAAATACTCAACAAACACCAGTGTGAATGAGTGGAGCTAAACAGCTGTAGGGTGTATGTGGTGTAGTTTAGTAATTAAAGGGCAAATACATAGCACTTAGTCACATAACTTTTAAATGTGATTCTTTAAATTGTGCAATTTCTGAATGAAAAAAGTTAAAATGTTAAGCTTATGTTGTTTCATAATGCTTAGCCTTTTACTGTATAGTCTATATGATGAGCTATTAGTGTCCTATTCTCTGTGGTCACTTTGGCTCACCCATATAGCTATTCAGTGTTGTGCATGAACGCGTTCAATGAATGGCGTTCATTGAACACGTTCCTATTTTTCGTGAACGCTGAACTGAAC
>JBBPCZ010000007.1:2617023-2629523 GCA_037974445.1 Brycinus macrolepidotus
AATGCTTATGCCCATTTCAGTGGTAATCTATACATATTCTTATTACATGCTTCTATATGCCCTGTTTGTTGGACAGTAGAAAGGTCCAGTTAAGTGTTATTTTTTCATCTGCATCCATGGCAACACTGTTAAAGGCAAGAAAATTAAAAGAAAGGGGACCCTGAGGTACCCCAATTAGATTTAATTGCATGCCACTTTGAAAATCTCCTTAGACGCAGCAAAGACTCTTCAGTCTTTCAGTTGGCAACATAAATTACTAGCATTTCAGCTTCCCACCATTGATTTATGGGCAGTTACTTTGAAAGGAGTTCCAAAATCAAGTAAAGCAGCCCCAACCGTGACGTTTTTGTCCAAGCTTCGCCAGTCGTTTCCAAGATCAGGTTGGAAATGGGTAATAAGTTTGTCTTCTGACAGCTAATTTTGTATTTGGTTGAAAACAGTTCCCTCCTTCAGCTTGATAAATACGGCTAAAACCCAGATAGCTCCGCTGTCAAGAGCCACGAGAGTGGCTTCGCTGTTTTGAAGGAAAAGTTTTCATTTTGGACTTTCCCCCAGATCGCTGGAAAATATAATTTGTCAAAGACAGAATAAAAGTGTGCCGCGTACAGTAGATGATGAGAGAGCTGCCTCGCTTCACTTTTTTTCTCCTCTCCGGTTTTCAGTCTAGTTACACCACAAGATTTACGCCGCTGTCCAGAGGAAAGTTTCAGTTTCTGCAGCAGTGACAAGGCAAAAATTAAACTAATAGTATTTATCCCTCGTGGCCGAGGTTTTGATGTACCATTACTCAGCGCCGCTTTTGGGTTTCCTTTCCCATAATGTAGAAATCAATGAGGAAAATCCTGGGCCTGTGTGTATAAAGGCTTCCTCTTTCCTAGGAATGGACATTTGCTATTCAAATACATTTTTAAGCAAATAGTATCTGAATTTTAAAAAAATCAACAGAAACAGAAACAGAAATATAAACATGAACAGAAATATAAATCAGAGGTAAAACAGTGGAGATATGATATAATGTGCACCCCCCCACACACACATTCTTTTAAATACCCTGTACAGTATATTAACTACAATCTGATAAATTCTTTGGCCAGCGACGTTGACCAATATCGACAACTCACAGTTCCATCGATATTAACAAAAAATATGTCTAATAGCTTTCTGAATTAACAATTGAATTCGATCATGGCATGACAGAGTAAAGGCAACATATCCTGCATTTGTCCTGTTTTTTATTTTGCCATTTATAATGGTAGTGTACAAAAACAGTCCAAATTCATTTTTACAACCATTTTCCAACCTCTTTTTATCCCTTAGAATTAAACAGGCTGTTTTTTATTAATGTGCCTTTGAGACTGATGCATGTAAATGACCTCTGCTCTGACTGGCTGCCTTGTATTAGGCCTCATTCAAAAAGCAGTCCAGCGTGAAACACTCCTTATAACATTTTATGTGACAAGGTGGGGCTAAAATGCTGTAAGATGAATGCATTGGATTTTTAATTTCACGAAACCTGAGAATTCAAAACTGGGTGCTATTTTTGCTGCTTAATTTCCATAAATGGACGGTATGGACTGGATGGTACATTATAAAACTTCCACAGTGTTTATGTACTGCAACAAACTTCCATATAAAAAATGTCCCTTTAATAGATCACTAATAACTTAAGCAAAACCATTTGAGGATAAAATTTAAATCTGTAAGTTATAGATAGGCTGATATTTTCAGTTGTCATAATTTTTAACTCCTCAAAATGTTCCTCATTAAGACTTGTAAGCTATTTAGTTTATATAGTTCGGCTGCATGATTTTGGGGTAAATTGAATCACATCATTAAATCTTTTTTTTTTTTCACTTAAAATTGATAGAACGACATCAATTTTGTTAATAAGACATTTTAAATCATTTTCAGTGGTTCACTGATCGTGAAATCTTCACACAATGTAAAGATAAGAAAGTGAACAATGTCAAAAAGTGGAACACGTGGAGATATGACGTCCAACAGCCACGTTTGAAGTAAAACATACCGAAGAGCTCAAATCAGCTGTTTTCTACAGAAAGCCATAGGATACAGGCTCACAATGTGTGTGTGTGTGTGTGTGTGTGTGTGTGTGTGTGTGTGTTTGTGGTTAAAGTTCTCAGTGATTGGGCTTCGTATATTTGTGCTGGAAAAATGTTCGTTACAATCTCTTAACATGAAATCATATCCCACCGGGAGCAAGACTGTTTAGTGCACATCTCTGTTGGTCATGTGACACTCCAAAGCTATCTCGGCTGTGGCGATGACGTGTCCACCATCCAGCCATCGTCCCTAAAACTGGTCTACACAGTCAACACTGTTTTTCAGGCGCATTTAATGGAAATGAATGGTTTTATTCATTTTTTTGTGCAACCTTTTTGCTTTAATTTCTTTGTGTGTGTTTGTGTGTGTGTGGTGCCTTATAGGTGCTTTTTATAGTTAGGAATAAAGGTCGGGGATATTTGGTACCGGAGTGTCCAGCTGGCCTTTAATCAACACGGGTGGACTTCCCCAAAGTGCAGTATAACCCAAGTGTGTGAGAAGATCATAGAGGAGCAGACAATTTATACACTCTTCACAAACATAAAGATGATTTCTGCACGGCTTTGGGGGAAACTAGATCAGCAGGAGTACAACTAAGATCCCCACCTGTCCTCTTAAAAAAAAAGCACACACACACACAAACACACACGCACGCACACACACACACCTGGGTTCTTCGTTTCAGTCCACAATTGAACCCTTTCCATACCTAGCACCTATATATGTGGAGAGTTCAGTCATTTTTCAAGATATTAAGAAATCTTGTATCTTTATCTCTTAAAAATAGTTTATGCCTGAAAGGGTTTTATAAATTATAAACACTCAACATTTTGTCCGCTGCTTTGGTCATTCAGGGGTGGTCTAAATAGGTGTACTGTGCCTTCTTAGGGACCCGCCCCCCCCCCCCCCGCCTCAACATATATGCATCTGCTCACACACTGAGCACATGCTGTATACCCATACAATCTATATCTAAATGATAACTAAAAATCTTTATTACATTCTACTTATTTTCTTCCAATATGTTAATATGACAGTATAAGCAAATATATAATGTTAAGAAAAACGACGACCATTAAAAGAGTTAATCACTGACTCTGAAGCATTGCCGCAAGGCTGGGTGTGTGGATGCTCTACTTCACCTCGGAGCTCCGAGTAGAAAAAGAAGCGAATAAATCATGAGACAGTGGTTTGAAAAACTTCTGTAAAATCAGTATTTTTTAATATACGCACACATATACCTATGACCATGTGTAGGTGTTAACACTGTAAATCGGTCGCTTTTTCATTTTGTCTTTATATCATTCAGTAGAAAACACAGGGATGCTGCTTGGAGCACATTGCAAATGTTCAGGCTCAATTTTGGTGCGATTCTGATATTGTCCATTTGCTGGCCAGGTCGCTGGATGGAAGGATGGATGGATGGATTGATGGAGGGATGATGAAATGATTGCTCGGGGTGATATGGTTGGATGAATGGCTAGCAGATAGAAACCTAGATAAACAGATTGGTGAACGGCTTGCTGTTGTAAAATGACAGAGACACAGAGCGATATGAGGCGGATGGAGTGATATATTGAAGGACATATTCAGATGTTAGGCCTGTGTCAGGAGGATGGATATATGAATGAAAGGATGGAATGATATTTGGATGATGGAGAGATGCTGGAGCAGAGGGGTAAAATGACAGAAACGTATATGAAACAACTGTAATTGTTAAGGATGGTGGATGAACACCAACATATGTTTCATCTGTCCTCTGTGTGTGTGTGTGTGTGAGTGTGTGTGTGTGTGTGTGCACTCAGATAATGGAGTGTGTGTAATAAGTATGGTCGTTTGATTGGGTTCCTCCTTTCTCAGCTGTGAACCTGACCCCTAAATCAGAAGTGTTTCCTTTCCATTTCACTTAAACTCATCAGATTTATGATTTTCAGGGCTGCCCGGTCACCTCTGAGGCCATAGCTGCTGTCCTCCTTGTGTGTGAGTGTGTGTTTGGGTCACTTTGTAAGTTTACTCTTTTTCTGTTCACTCTTTTTACAGGGGTATTTTTCAAAATTTCTGCAGAATTAAACAATTAAGATGTCATTTAGAGCGTTTGGTATAAAATGCTCTGTTCTCATTCCATTCAGCACCAATTATCAAAGTGGCGGTGAATGGAACCAGACGTCTGAAGAGTGTAAGGCCTCTAAAAGCTCCCTCACAGGAAGTTTTATGTGTGTGTGTGTGTGTGTGTGTGTGTGTGTGTATATGTATAACAGGGACACTTGCTACTGAACACAGACTGTTTCTGCTGCTCCCTGATAAAAGAAAAATGTTTCTGCTGGTACAGGTTTATAAATGTGAACGTGCTGTTGTTTGGAAGGGGCCTGTTCTAATGGTCTGATCGGGGCTCTGGACTCTGAGGGGAACTTGTTATTCTATCACAAACTAGATAAAACCTGAATGCTCTGCAGGGGCAAATAGCTTTAGTTTTATATTTGATTTGATTACATTAATGTTTAAGTTGAGATTTATAAGAAGTTTTTTATCTGCAACTGTGTTAAAGGGAACATTGCTGTTAAAAAGCTCCTTATTTGTTTAAAGTGTTTGCAGACCAAATGTTACTGCACTTTTGTTCATTTAGCAGTACTTTTAAAATAAAAGTGCGCAATACACTACTCTTGAATTCATTATTGAATCTTGCGTATGACAATGTGATTAATTGCGATTTAATCGTTGCCCAGCATTAATATATATATATATATTTATATGTGTGTGTGTGTGTGTACATGCGCACACACAAACACACACATATATATATATATACATACACATATATTATTACACGTAGAATTTCACATAGATACTTTCATACGTGCGTGTGTGGGTGTGTGTGTGTGCGTGTGCGCGTGTGCGCGTGTGTATGTGTGTGTGTGTGTGTGTGTGTTGGGGAGGGGAAGGCTGTGGGACTATATGACTAGTTGACCTCCCCCCCTTTAAAATGGTTCTTTTTTGCTCTCCTCCTCCCTCCTCTTTCATGTTCTTTTGTTCCGCTCTCTCTTTTTTCCACACGCTCTGATCTTATGCTCCTCCCTCACAATTCCCATCCCCATGGGGGCCTTATACTGAACTTCTACACAGAATGTGTGTAAAGTGTGTGTGTGTGCCTGGGTGTGTATTTCTAAAGTACAGGAGTATGTGAACTTGAGGCAATTCCGAATATTTAAGTCCAAGAATGAACATAAATTTGGTGTGAATTGCAATGAAATTGCAACAGAAAAGTGTCCTTTATAGAAGCCTTTTAAGGGAATGCCCCCTCGTAATTGGCCACATGCTGCCTTGAGTGACAGAAATAATCATCAGTCAGATTAAGATGGAGGGGGATGGTGGGCCTTAAAAGACAGAAAACAGAAAAAAAGAGAAAGAGAATGTCTGGGGTACCTGTTAGTGTAATGATCTTTTGGACGATGATCTTCTAATAGGCTGTTTGCCAGCATTCGCCATTCCACTTTTCTTTGGATAATGACCTACATGCAAAGCTCTTCTGAGTTGTGCAGAACACGGTCCCTTTAAACAATATGGTGAGGTACCTAAGACTTCTGCACAGTCCTGTGTGCTGCATGTGGTGAGCACAGGGCATGTGCTTAAAATGAAGCTGAAGGCACTCTACATTATTACTATTATTATTATTAATATTATTATTATTATTGTTGGTGTTATTATTATTACTATTATATGATAATGTAATGTATTTAATAGGCATCTAATTCCCTCTTCTTCCTCTCAGAGTAGCCCAATAAAGGCGTTTTAAAGAGGTTTTGTGTGTGTGTGTGTGTGTGTGTGTGTGTGTGTGTGTTCATTGGCCGTTAATGAGCTGTGCTTGTGTTCGTCTCCGCCGGCCTGTCATAGCCCTGACACTGCTTATAGCAAAATCAATACAGAGAGGGAGAGGGAGAGAGCGGGAGGGAGGGAGGGAGGGAGGGAGGGAGAGTGATAGAAGGGAGGAAGATGGAGGAGAAGTGAAGCCGTCTGGTCAGAGGTGGGGCTTGATGACATGGACAAATACACTAATACTACAAATAACAAATCAGAATTTTTTGATTCATCAAATCAGTTACAGAAATGCTCTTCTGGATCCGTGATTGGTCGACGCTCCCAGTAAGAGCAAGTAAAGAGTCAGTAATTATGACAAAATGCCACAAATGTCATAATCGGTGATGCTGTTGTGAAATTTGAGATCTGTGATGTATTGAATCATTTGATTCGACACATATTGAATCAAATTACATTGAACTGAATACATTGGTGAATAAAAGGGAAGTCCAGCTAAGATGCATGTGCAGCGTGTGTTAGGAAACACATGTCCCTATGATGCTGGGAGCGTTTGTGTGTGTGTGTGTGTGTGTGTGTGTGTGTGTGTGTGTGTGTGTTGCAGGTAAACGAAGCTACCTGCCTATTAAATACATTACAATTTTAAATTTTCACAGCGATTGTGAAATTTGAGATCTGTGATGCAATGAATCGTTTGATAAAGAAATGAATCGGATTGAATTGAATTACATTGAACTGAATACACTGGTGAATAAAAGGGAGGTGCAGCTAGGAAGTGTGTGCAGTGTGTGTTAGGAAACACATGTCCCCATGATGCCGAAAGCATGTTTGAGTGTGTGCATGTGTGCGTGTGAGTGTGTATGTGTGTGTCTGTATTTGCAGGTGAACAAAGCTGAAACTGAGTCAGTGGTGAGTGAGTTTTGTGTGTGTGTGTGTGCGTGAGGAGGCCTGAATCAGAATCATATTGGAATTGAGCTTTTTTTTTTTTAATGAAATTTATTGGATGCTTAGATTCGGCCTATAATTAAAACTGCTTATTATTTACTTCCCCACCCATTCACACATCAGTTCATCTCTATTATCACCGACAACAACCACAGTTATAATCATAGTAACCCTTTCAGAAATAAGTTAAGCTCTTAGGATTATTTTATTTCAAGCAGCTCCTCGATTAAAAATAAATCAGTTAACATTTACATTCTTGGTCAATCAGTTTAGGGATTAGTTTGGATTCTGAATTATGAACAGGTTGTTATAAGGTCACGTTCAGCAGTCTGGACGTTCTCAACAAGCTTTTGTGAGCATCCCTGAAAGGAGGAAACCCAGACCGGCCGCAACAAATTTGATGTATTTTAAGTTAAAATAATGTTCGATACAAATTGCGTGTAAAGTCTAGTTACCTTTTTGTTTGGTCTTAAAAAAGGACCCTAATTACTCAATTAATCATTACAGTAGTTAGATTACTCCATCGCTACTATAAGTGATAGTGACAGCCCTGATAATAATAGTAATCTATTAAGAAATATTTATTTCTTATTTCTTATAATGTGATGTGTGTTGCTGGGAAGTCAGTAGGGTCGGAGTGCGGGGGCGTAGATGTGGAGAGTGTATGTTATAATACAAACTTTGAGAGTGTTTAATGTGAAAGAGAGAAAGGATCAGGACGCCTGGAAATACCCCTCTCTCTTTCTCTCTCTCTCTCACACACACACACCATCCAATCGCACAGTTTATCTCGCACAAAGACACACACACACACAAACACACACACACACACACACACACACACACACACACACACACACACACACACACACACTCTCGGCTCGGCTCAGCTTGCGATGTGTCACTTCCCTCTGGAGGAAGAGGGGGATAAGGAGATAGAGGGAGAGTGAGAAAGGTTTGGGGGGGGCGAGAGAGGGACAGATAGCAACATTAAAATTCATGACTTTTTTTACTCTCTCAGCCCAAAATCAATAGTGTTTACTATGAATGAGCAGGACGACGGACAACAGAGGGGGACGGAGGGAGGGAGGGGGGGCGGAGGGAGAGAGGGAGGGAGGGAGACTTCATTACCACAGGCGCAGACACCAGGGGCCAAGGTTAAAGAGGGGGAGGAGAGAGAGACGGAGGGCTGCGTTTATACACAATATCACACCGCTCGCACGTCTTTAACCTGAACTTGGAATCAAAATAGACCTTTTTTTCCCCTGTTCATTTGTGTCCTTGGTCACATCCAGTAACATCGATTGTGTCGCATGATTCAAAAGACTCAATTCTTCATCATCTTCGACCATAGCGTAGTGGCTTTTGGCTCTAAACACCTTTCATTACAAAAGTGTATATTAACCAATACTATTACAAGATGTTTTCCCTCCCCCTCCCACCCCCAACTATCAACACAGTGTCTTCATTTTCGCTCTAGGCCGCACATACACAGATCTGACTGGTTACCCTGCTGCGGACGGCCCTCCGCTCTGTCTCTATATCCTTGCTCCATTTACTCACTTTCAGTTGCAGTTTTTGGAGTGGGTGTAGAACAATCAGTTAAAACACAGTCAGCTCATTCAAGGGTTCCACAGTGTTTGTGATGCTTTTCTGAGGCAAAGCTGTTGAAAGGAGGCACGCACGCGCTCACACACTCACACACACACACACCCCAGCCACTCGTCCTCATGCACGTGTCACACACAGATTTATTTGAATGAAACACCCAAGAGTGCTTTTTGTTCCGCTTTGGTGTGAAAGTGTAAGCTGATGTCTTAAAATGTCTAAGAATGCCTTAAAATGAAGCCTTCAGCAAAAGTGGAATCAGGTTTCAGCAGAAAATACACAATCTGAATGTGAACCTCCCTTTTTTAGAGGCGGGACTTCTTGTATATCTGTGTTTGTGTGTGTGTGTGTGTGTGTGTGTGTGTGTGTGTGTGTGCGCGTTTGTGTGCGTGCGTGCGTGTGTGTGCATGTGTGTCTGTCTATCCATCAATGCATTGTGATCAGCTATATTAATTTTGCAATGTAAAAACACACTGCAAGCAATTATAGTAATAATCAGTAAAGTATGCATTCATTTTTTGTTAAAAAAAAAAGCAATTTTTATATATACTAAAGTAGGCTTGACCATGTGTTTCTTCACAAATTTTGTGTGAGACATAGCGGCCCCCTTTTTGTGTGCAGACAGTGGGCTTTAATCCTGACGGATCAGGCTTGCAGAATTTCATCCAAATCTTGGTGTTGGGTTTAAAGATGGTTTCAGGCTATGTGTTCTCTCTGGAGGACATCGGGACATCTGGCTACAGTGTACTTAAGGTGGCCACAAACTCTAATGACCTTTGGAAACATCTCTCTCTCTCTCTCTCTCTCTCCCTCTCTCTCTCTCTCTCTTGCTCTCTCTCTGTCTCTCTCTCTCTCTCTCTCTCTCTCTCTCGCTCTCCCTCCCTCTTTTCTCCCCTTGTTTTGTGAAGGAGCATGTGTTTTTCCATATGGCTGTATACAGCGTGGGCCCTGTTTGATATTCAGACTGGCTCATGAATGATGGAACAGGAGATGCTTGTCTTAGAGCCTTGTGGACGTGGCTGAGTAAAATCTATGGAATTTCAATGAAAAGCGCAACTTTTGCATCAGCGTCCACGTCTTTACTAATAGAAGGCGATGTATTGAATCATTTCCCCTCTGGCGTCCCCTCTGAGGCACATTTGCAGTTAAATTATGGAACTTGAGAGTCTGCTAGACCCAAATCAGCCTTTATATAACAGATGTTGTTTATATTAAAGGGCCCATACCACAGAAAATCCTATTTTCCTTTTTTCAGCATTATGTAGCCAGTGATGCAAACCTCTCATGTACCATTGACTCCCCAGTCCATGCGGTCTGTATACCACAAAGCAGCCCGATTGGAATTGATCATGGTTGTGATGTCACAGTCACGAACACACTTCTCATATGACCGGCCGTCCAGCCCAAGTTTAGCTCAGACGTTCACACTGACGTCATCAGGAATGTTTCAGTGCCATAATACAGTGCAGCCAGTCAGAACTGAGGTGCAGGCACATGCAAATGTTTAGGCCCCTGTAAATAAATACGCATCCCCTACAGAGATATACTTATGCACATTTGAATGCGATGTTAGTGAATTTAATAATAAAACCTAAAATGTGGCTGGACATTTTATATCTTGTTTTATGCTTTTCCAGTGTGGTTTAACTCAGAAAATAAACAGAAATTGTGCAAATAAATTTGCACATTTCCATATTTGAACTTATGAACATTTATTATCCAATATTTTTTTCATCTTTTCTGTTTAGTAAAGGTGAATTAAATTCGAATTGGGCATAAAAATTGGCTCTAAAACATAAGTGGAAAAATTCAAAATTACAAGGCCAAATGTGGAGTATGGGCTCTTTAAGTTTGCAGTGGTTTCATACTGGCAGAGGAAAAAGCAGTGTTAGCATAAAGTTGAGACTATGTGACTGTACTGCCCAGCTGAGCACACACAGTATTTCGAGTGTGTATGTGTGTGTGTTCATCCAACACGCACACACACACACACATACACACACAGTCACCTATTTAATAATGTAATGTTACGCCATGAGAGTGTGTTCATCCACTATTCATAACCATTATTTATGTTATTCATCATCGCATGTTGGAGAATGAGCTGTGCCTCATTGTCCACTTGATTTATCTTTATTCATTTTATTTTATGTTCTGCTCTTTCATCTCTTTTTTCATTCTTTCTCTGTCCTTTCTCTCCCTCTCTCTCTCTCACTCGCTGCTCTCTTGCTCATTCCCTTTTATTCTTTTTTTCCTCCAGCCATCTATCTCACTCTCTCTCTCTCTTTCTCTCCCAGTCGTCTGTTCCCTTAGCGACTGTTTCCAAGGCGCCCGTTCCCAAGGGCGGTGGGAGGGAACCTGTGATGTCACGCATGCATAACGACACACCTGAAATGTCTTCTTCACTCACTCTGCCTTCTTTCCCCTCCCTCTCCCCCCTCTTGCTCTCCCTCTCTCTCTCCTTCTCTCTCTCCCTCTCTCTCTCTCTCTTTCTCTCTCTCTCTCTCTCTCTCTGTGTCATAGAAGCTTAATTGACGTGACCATACTAAGTCGTAGTTTTGCAAAAACATCTTAATTTGTTTATTAATGCACACATTTGTTTAATTATGTAAACTATTTTAAAAGCTAGTCCTGTTGCTCATGTGCTGTTTTTGAATGTCACTACATGTGTCCCAAAACTGGTGTTTTCAATGGTGACCATTTGCCTTGGGTTACAAGGAACCTCTTCCCTAAAAACTCCTGCTAAGCTTACAACACAAGCAAACCCTTCACTACTAAAACTCAGAAACAGGAGTAGAAGATAGAAGGATGAATAGATGGATAAGTAGGCAGGTAGGAGAATGGATGGTTAGGTGAGTGGATGGATGGATGGATGGGTGGATGGATTGATAGGTAGATAGATGGATGGATAGGTTGGTAGGTTGATGGATGGATGGATGGATGGATGGAAGGATGGATAAATGGATGGATGATGGATGGATGGATGGATGTGTAGGTGGGATATGGATGGATGATCGATGGATGGAAAGGTTGGTAGGTAGGTGGAAGGAAGGATAGATAGGTTGGTAGGTGGATAAATGGATGGATGGATCGGTAAATGCATGGATGGATAAGTTGGTAGGTAGGTGGATGGATGGATGGATGGATGGATGGATGAATGGATAGATAAATGGATGGATGATGGATGAATGGATGGATGGATACGCAGGTAGATATATTGGCTCTAAACATAAGAGTGTACCTGGATGTGTAGGTGGGATATGGATGGATGATCGATGGATGGAAAGGTTGGTAGGTAGGTGGAAGGAAGGATAGATAGGTTGGTAGGTGGATAAATGGATGGATGGATCGGTAAATGCATGGATGGATAAGTTGGTAGGTAGGTGGATGGATGGATGGATGGATGGATGGATGAATGGATAGATAAATGGATGGATGATGGATGAATGGATGGATGGATACGCAGGTAGATATATGGATGGATGATCGATGGATGGAAAGGTTGGTAGGTAGGTGGATAGATGGATGAATGGGTGGATGGATGGATATGTAGGTAGATGGATGGGTGGATAGATTGGTAGATAGGTCGGTAGGTGGATGGATGGATGAATTGTTGGATAGATGCATGGATGGATAGGTAGGTAGGTAGGGGGATGGATGGATGGATAGATGGATGAATGGATGGATAGGTTGGTAGATGGGTGGATGATGGATGGATGATAGATATGTAGGTGGAAAGATGAATGGATGGATAGATGGGTGAATGAATGGATGGATAGGTTGGTAGGTGTTTGAATGTATTGATAAATGGATGGATGATGGATGATGGATGATACAAAGGTAGGTGAAAGAAGGAATGGATGGATGGATAGGTAGGTAGGTAGGTGGATGGATGGATGGATGACTGGATGATGGATGATAGATAGGTAGGTGGAAGGAGAGATGGATGGATAGTTAGGTGGAAGGATGGATGGATGGATGATGGATGGATGGATATGTAGATAGGTAGGTAGGTAGGTGCATGATGGATGGATGAATAGATAGGTGGATGGGTGGATGGATGGATAAATGTATAG
>JBBPCZ010000007.1:2655971-2668550 GCA_037974445.1 Brycinus macrolepidotus
TCTGAAACTGTGGTGTTTATATCTAAGATTCTACCAAACACTGTCATTCTGAAACTGTGGTGTTTGGCCTGTGGCTTTTATTTCTCTGACCACCCTCTTCACTGTAGCTGTGGACAACATTAGCCTTGCAGCCACTTCCAGCCCTGTTCATATTTCATGACAGTTTTCTTAATGTTCTTAAAGATTGCCCTAACTGTTGAAATGGGCATTTTAAGTTGACCAGCTATTTTCTTGTATCAATTCCCTGATTTGATCTTGAATCTTGAAGCAATTTCCTCCAGGAACAATAAAGCGTTCTGATTCTGATTCTGCTGGTGGATGACTAAGGGATTTGGGCCCTGTGTCACCTCAGTTTTATACCCTAGTGAAACAGGAAATCTTTGATGACTGCTTAACACTTCCTAAACACTTAAAAAGGTTAAATATGTATGGGATCAGGCTACATTTACATTTACAAAATCACATAAAAAACAGTTCCTTATTCTCAGACTAAACTTACCTCAGATATAAGCATGTTTCTATTTTCAGTATTATGTTAGAATAATAACAGTTAAAGTGAATGTTTTCTAAGCATTTTCAATCATCTTTAGCAAGGAAGACAGTACACCATAAATCTTACTTTGATGCAGGATCCACAAGAGAAGAATGTTTATATGGTTGTTTAACTACTATATCCCCATCCAGCAGATTATTTCTTTTTCAAAATCTTGTTTTAGTAACCTCAGACAGATAATTATTCTCAGACGGTTAGAGAATATCTAGAGAAGAACTAGAAGAAGTAGCCCACCCCTGCCAAAACCAATAGAACCATCCCATTTGGGCTTACAGTGGAGCTTCCATTCCAAGACTGGAACAATTCTCATGGATGTAGATAGTCAATCATAATAACGTTGTCTTTTTGAGGGTCTTATCCCATTTGTGTCTTTGTAACACACCTTCAATGAGGCGTTTTGGTTGGTGGGCTGTGTGAAGTAAGTTGCCCACAGAATTCGAATTTAATTCGACCTATATGAGCAAATTGTGATGGGGTCATTGTTTGATCCATCTAGATAAAGCCCTGGAAAGAGACTAATAGAGTATGGCAGGTCTGAGCTGTAGCCTGTTAGAAGAATCTGAGACATGGTATCAGCATTATAGAAGGAAATTTGCTTTCTCTCGCAGTCCAGGTAAAGCCCTATTTTGCTGGGATTTCCTTTAACATCAGCAGGAAAGTCTATTCCATCATAACTGAGCATGTATCCCTGGCCATGTTTAAGGTGGAGATGGACCCCTTTCAGTTTTGTTGATGATTTCTGGTTTTCCATTTTCTCCCTAACTCCTACGCTCCAGTCTAACTTCTTTCCTACTTCTACCTCCACGTAATGCTGTCCGCTTTGGAAGGTCTCGGTGGAGACGACACCAGGGTTGTAGTCCTTGAAATAGTTGGACTTCCTCTCAGCCTGCCATGTGTGTGCACCCCCTGGTGCCACCTTCAGGTAAGAGTCTGCAGGGTCCTGTATGCTCAGGAGCTCAGGAACTAGAGCACAGAAGAATGCAGTTAAGTAACTGAAACCACTAATGCAATTCTAATTGAGCTGGGCCTGAAGTGGTTAGTAGCCACCAGTTAGCATGCAGGCTAATTAAGCATTTGGCTAAAATGTTTCAGAAAAGTTACAAACCAATTTTAGGCTTGTATCTTCAGTAATTTCATAGAATTTCATTTTTTCCCTTACCAAAAAAGTTGACTTTAAAAAGTCATTAGTTTTGAACTATTAGAACCACATACAGGACATTTTCAGGGATTTTTTCTTTGGTTTAAAATGGATCCAGCTACCCGAACGCAAGATAAAAATATGCATGCTTGCCATTGAATGGTTCGCTGAAAATCCAGAATTGTTTGTGCACCAGAGCAACTTTATCTCTGCTATATCTCCACACTGAAGTTCTTTAGATATTTGAGATGTTGGTATTTGCTATTCATATTACAGCACATGTTTGGCACACACACGTTTTCTGATTTATGAGACTTTAAAAATAAAAAAATATAAACAAAAATAGAAAAAGACCTACTGAGCTGGTGAGAAACAAAAATGCCTAAAGTAGGAGAAAATTGGGCAAATATTAAAAAAAAAAAAAATCTATATTTAAGGTATTTAATAAATATATATTGGACATATCTGGTGAGGAATACCACAAAACATTGAGCATCGTTTAAAAAGCACAACAAATGTACCAAATATGAAGATACAAGTCTAAAATTGTACCTGACATTTCTGATGTTTTTGGTTATTTCACATAGATTCGCATTTTCATTATTTCCATTATCCTATTTCATTATCTGCCAGCAACTTTCAAAGCAATACATATTTAACGGTTAATTTTACAGATAAGTGTGAGACAGTCATTGTTACGCATGCGAGGCTTTTACTCCACCTGGCTTGACAGCTCCCAGCATCTCCTTCCATACAAAAAACTGGAGGTGAGTCTCATACGGGCCGAAAAAGAGAGAGTCAGGAATCACTCGTAGATTTTGTACCGTTGATCTGTACCTGTAATGTTAGATTTGTTGGTAGATTAAGTCTCAAATATTTCTCAAAAATGCTACAAATAAAAAAAAAAACTGTAAATGTATTAAAATCTGCTGCTGAATTACTTGACTTGTGGTCCCACACTGTCTTTCTGCTTCATCTTCTCTGTAAAAGGAAATCCCTTCTCATGCCACCACTGAAAAAAGAAGAAAAACAGTGACAAAGGAATGACATGTTTAAACTTGTAGTACTGGTGTGTTGGCACCTCGTGTGAGGAAACAGACATTCATTCATTTTCTGTAAACCCTTAATCCTCACTAGGGTCGGGGGTACCTGGACCCTATGCCGGGGTCTATGTGCGTGAGGCAGGGACCGACCCTGGACGGGGCACCAACCCACCACAGGGCGCGCACACACACACACAGTCAATTTAGAATCCCCTATTCATCTGACAAGCATATCTTTAGACTGTGGGAGAAACCAGAGACCCCGGAGGAAACCCACGAGGAGAACATGCAAACTCCACACACATGCACACGCAAGGAGAAGACCTGGATTCAAACCCCCAACCCTGGAGAAGTGAGGCAACAGCCCTACCCACTGCGCCACCATGGGGCCGGAAGCACAGGCAACAAATGAAAACCTGCAAACGTAACATGGCGTGCTGGAGTTACCCGTAAGAAGCTGTCAGGCTGAGCAATCTCCAGGGCCGACTGAAGAACACACTCTTTCTCTTTTCCTTCCATCAACTGTTCACTGATCACAGACCCGTTCTTGCACATTTTATTGACAGCACTTTTCTCCTCAGCCTCCAGCTGCTTCTTCAGCTCCTCTTCTTTCTTTTTCAGGAACTGGTGCATCTCCTCAAACTGAGCAGAGATCTGGGCTGACAGGCTTTTGGATCTACTCTATAGTTAGAAAAAGATTTTAAAATATTTTTTATTTCAGGTTTTAGTCTGTTTCCAAGTCCTATGTTTGGAGTATATGTTTTAAAAAAGTAATCATTTCTTTTGCAATGTTTCAGACAGTTTAATGTGATAATTATGTTATGCAATTCTTATTATGTTTTTCATACAATGTGAAATAACTTTTTAAAGCCAAGGCACCGTCTTACCGTAGTTTTAGTGGCCTCGTTTGTCTGTTTTTGGGCCATGTCATCCAGCTCTCTGTTCTCGTCTGCCAGGAAGCCTATAGCACCCTTCAGCACCCCCTGTAGAAGATGAGATAAGATAAGATAAACCTAGGATAAATCCTCTCCTAGTCAAAATTTAAGAATGAATTTTTATTAAATTATTTCGTATTTGTCACAAACACTTTTATTTGTACCATTTAGTTAATAGTTAATAAGGACTGTAATTTACATTCAGGTTTTTAACTTGCTTTCTCTATCTTTACAACGTTCTCACAATCCTACTTTGAATTTATGCTCTTTGACAAATCTCCAGTCACTGAATCCTTGTATAACAAGGGGGTATTAGAACTGATTATAACTTATTATGACAATAGAAAGATGTGCATCAAAGTTTTAATCACAGGTAAAGCTGTTATTAGTAATTAGCCACCATTTTTGTGAATTTCCTGCCTAGTACAAATACTGCACTGAAACAAAGTCTTACAGACTGGTTTGATTTGAAATACTAACAGGAACCAGGGGTCCAGATGTCCAAAAATAGCCATTTTAATTAATATCAAATAGTCTTTGACATTATGACCCCTGGTTTCATTCACCACCATCAACTGTAAAGAAATCCGTAAGTCAATAAGTTTCCCTGTAATGAACCATTTCATGTCAAACCACTTTAAATGACTACATTTACATTTCCCTTCAAACTTTGGGTCTTACCTTCACTTTCTGGGATGCCTCCTTCACAGGTTTAAACTGGTGTCCCCGGTGCTTCTGTCCGTCTCGACACACCACACATATCAGTCTCTGGTCGGTTTCACAGAACAGTTTGAGCTTCTCATCGTGTTCTGCACACATCAGCTGACCAGTGTTGGGTGCTGGACCTTCTGAACAAACGATGATGCTCCCTTGGCCTCTCTGGTTTGAGAGGTGCTCCCGTACCGCGTCCGTCACGTTCCTCAGCAGCCGGCTGGGCCGCAGGTCTCTCGCACTGTAGGGCCTTCGGCACTCAGGGCAGAAGCTCTGGGCCTGCCTGGTCTTCATGTGGTCTGTGATGCACTGGCGGCAAAAAGAGTGCTCACAAGACAGCGTGACCGGGTCGGTGTAATCATCTAAACATAATGAACACTTGATCTCCAAGGACAGTGGGGAATCCATTGTGAGCGGATGCTACAGTGCTCCTTTCTTGGACCTCGATCATCAGAAGATCTTGATCACATAACAACGCAGCTTTCGATCCTGTGAGTTATGAAGAGCCATTCCTCCCCCCTCGGCACAGAAAGCCGTCAAACAGGATTGTCGCGTGTTGTCAAAACACATGCAAATGAAACCTCCAAACGCTTTGTAAGTTGGATGGCCACATTGGCAAACAGCAATCAATGTTCCTCTTAGTGTAAGATTTTAGAATACTTGATGGTATCTCTCGGTCCAGTGAGCAATTCTGTCAAGACAGAGGTGTTTATGGCTTTTAGGACATTTGATCTCTGGATCTGCCTATTATTGTGTAGGACCTCCTCGTGACAAAACAGCTGTGATCTGAAGCATGGACTCCACAAGACCCCGATGATGTGCTGTGGTATCTGCACCAAGACGTAAGCGGCCCATGCAATGCTCACATTCCCACTGTACCCTAACCTTCGTTCCCCACACACATCAAAGAGCCTTGGGCACCTGTAGCTATGTCACCAGTTGACCAGTTGTTCTTCCTTGGACCACTTTTGGTAGGTATTGACGCCTGCATACTGGTAGCACCCCACAACACCTGTAGATGCTCTGACCCAGCTGTCTAGCCATCACAATTTGGCCCTCAGATCGTTACACTTGCCCATTTTTCTGCCTCCAACACACCAGTTTCAAGAACTGACGGTTCACTCGCTGTTAGTGCTGTGAGAATAAATTAGTGAAATTAAATTGAAAATCACATTTACGTAAAATGACACAGTTCACTGCACTTTCGACTGTCGGCTCTTGTCTGTCTTGATTGCCAAGCAAGTCTTGGTTGCATAAGTGTGACACTTTCATTTTAAGTTGTGTATTGAACTGCGCCTCTGAACCCTCGCACACAAAGTCATCAAACAGGATCTTCCTCCTACATATCTAACTTTCGCAATATTTGCTTTAGGCACAGGATGGCTTAAATGATTCATTTACGCAAGCAATATCGTAAAAGTGTCAAACTATGGAAAAGTGGGTATAAATAAGTGAAATGGTGCATCCCAACGTGGGTGATCCTTCCTGTTTCTGTTTATCCCCGTCATTGAACTTCTTCCTTTCATTGTTGGAACTGCACACCGCTGCGGCTTATACGGCCTATAGGTCCAATACGGCCTGAGAGTATTTCAGTCCAAAGCTTTTTTGGAAAAACTGATTTTGCGGCCCAAAACAGTTCAGAGTTCCAAGCTCCTAAGATGTATCTTCATTCCAAAGGCTTTCTGAATCCTCTGATGGGTGGGGCAACACATACCACTGGTAAAAAAAAAATCTAACCAGACTGGTACATGAAATATAGAAAGAAGGACATCATTGTTAATGCGCAAACATGCAAACAGGTCGAGCCCAACATAGCACTCCTCAGGTCCCTCCAGCTGGCCTACATTTTCACTCTTATCCAGTGTTGTTTGTTGTTCGGTTCTGGTGTGTTGGGACCTTTAATATTGCTCTAAAGATGGCCGCTGTTCTTGATCAATGTCTGTTTCTAACAGACGTGTTACAGACTGGATAGGTTCCTATAACCTGGAATGATGGTCTGAACTACAAGCCCCCCTTTTTAGGCATTACTTATTAATCTTGCATAGCGGTTAGTGAGCACTAACAGCTGTTTTTCTTTGCTTAAATTCCCTTTGTCCAGCTGTACGCAACCATCACCTCTTTCCCATCCAGAGTTAATTTCTAACACTGTTAATTTCTGAAGTCCCTTGGATACTCTGTAAATCCCAGGAATATCTGCCTCTTGGTATCCGGTGATGATCTGAGGAGGATGAGTATCTCCTCTGAATCTTGTCCTGCCTTCCGTCTACTTTGGAAGTGAGAAGACTTAGCTGGGAAAAACATCACACCAGAGTTGACTGCATTTCAGTACAAAGTCAAGGTCTAGCCAACTTACCCATCGTTAGTAACGGCAGTTGTGGTAGGTAACAATGGGTAATTTTGGGTAAACAGTCATTACGTGGTACACATATGAACACTAGAGCAGCATGTCCACAGATAAAGTAAACACACAACACAGTGTGAAATTCTTTCTCTGCATTTAACCCATTCACCAAGTGAGGCAGGGGGCTGCCACCAATGGGGGGCCACCCAGGGAGTAGAGTTTAGGGACAGTACCTTGCTCAAAAGCACCCCAGTGGGGTCACTAGCAGTCCTGGGATTCAAACACACAACCTTTGACCTCAGGACAAACTCCCTAACCACTAGGCCACAAGCATTTTGTGGGACCACCCAAACAGGGACTTGAACCCTGGACCCTCAGATTAAAAGCCTGATGCTCTACCGCCTGAGCTATGCAGTCCCCAGTAGAGCATCCGTGTGTATGACTGATTTAATGAGACATAAATAACACAGAAGTGCTAATAAAGTGCTCACTGTAGATTTCACTACTGCTGATGCACAAAGAAGCTATATTAGATTTTTGAGTTTGGGGTTGACAAGGCTGAGTTGGAAATGTGACTTCAAAGGGTGGTCTATGCGAAATTTCCAACGGTGAACTTGGAAATTCCAACTTTCCATTTCAAATGGAATGCATCATTGATTCCTCCCAAGCTTCCTTGAGAAGAGGGGGTGTTTTTTTTTTTTGCTGCTGTTGCCTCTGGCTCACTCACCGGATTTCTATAAAGCTGCATGGTGACCTCATCAGTTGTAAAAAAGCAGATAAAAAAAAATTGATGCTCCACCCTCCTTGCCTTGTTAACCATTGTTTTCATCCATAGTTTCATCTGTGAGTATATATAGCCCCTTGATCTCTGTTCCTGGTGGGGTATTGCATGTTCGCCCTGTCTGTCTTTATTCCTGCTTTGTCTTTGTTCAGGACCTTGTTTTGCAATATCTGATTCCTCGCGTGTTTCTCAGTTCCTTCTCTTTTGTCTTAAGCCTCCACTTGTGTGTGTGAGTGTGTGTGTATATTTCCTTTTTTGACCCCTGCCATGGACTATGAATTTGTAATCTGCCCAAATAAACAGAAGACACACATACATCCTGCGTCCACACTTTGATTGGTAGCAGAGGATCGTGGAACTCCTGTTACCATAGCGACACCACAAACATGGATCTAAAATAGAGGAGCGCATCGGAACTGAAAGTTCAAAAAGGTCAAATGAGAAGAAGGAATAAGACGAGGCCACACCCGCACAAATCAATAAGACTGATCATCCTTTAATGCCGACCCAATCACTGGACCATTCCGACTGTCTGCATTTCCTCCAGGAAGGTCAAATCACTGGTTCTGACTTTCAGCGAGCTCTGCGTCATTCAGTGGAGAACATGGCAACCTTAACGTTACTGAGAACCAAGAACTTGGTGTTGCATGTCAGAAGCACCTCCTTCCATGGATATTGTGTTTGGCTTGTTCAAAATACCATCAATTTCCAAAAAAGGTTTTTTTTTCCCCTATTTTTTGGAGCATTTGTTTTCATTTTTGATTCCACCCGCTAGCTAGATCTCATGTTCCTGCCAGCGCTGGGAGGGTGAGTTACCACGTGCTTCCTCCAAGTCACATGAAGGTCTGATTTTTTTTTTTTTCCCCTTCGGTTTAAAATGTACTCAGTTTACCTAAACTGAAGATACAAACAAGCACGCTTGCAAAAAATCCAGAAATTTCTGTACACCAGGGCAACGTTCTCTCTTCTATAATTTCTACACCCCTTGAATATCTGCTCCTTGCTATCCACTGTTGATCTGAGGAGGATGGATTCCTCCTCTGTCTTGTGCTGCCTCCCATCAAGAAGGAGCTGGGAAAGACATCACACGTGAGCTGACTGCCTTCCAGTACAAAGCCAAGGTCTAGCCAAATTGTTAGCAAGGTCAGTTGATAACGCATTACGTGGTCCACATATAGACGTTGTGATGCACCTTCCCCGAGTCAAACTTGCAATCACCCAATGATTGGCCCAACGCTTGGACAGTTGCGTGTCCACGACACTTCAGAGTTGACTGAGGCCCCACCACTGGGGGCACCCAAGAGCAATGAAGCTACTTTACAAGCTATTTTACCAACCAAGGTTGAACTGAAGTGGATTTTAAACAAGGGTAGACATCAAATACAAGTTATTATGCATTTCAACCATGTGGGCACTAGTGCAGTCTGAGGGTGAACGGCATGGGCTACAAAGAAGCCCAGTCTCTGTGCGAGACCACAGTGAAGCAAGCGATTCCTTTACATCAGTGTTAGTTGGAAACACAGGCACGAACAAACCTTTATTTTTGAATTGCAACATTTTTTTTTGGTGCCACTTTTCGCAAAAATAGTCCCAACTGCACCCTGTTCACTGATGGAATGGAAAGTAGACAGGTTATTCAGATACATTTCTCTCTCAATCTCTGTCTGAGCTGTTTCTCACTGCTCTAACCCACAGCAATCACATTTCCTCCTAATCTCGGTTCCTCCACAGCAGCGGAAATGGAAACCTTATGGAGGAAGTTCCATTCAGTGAAAGCTGGAGGCAGATTTTTCTTGCTGGTGCGATGAACTAAGAAGAAGGAGCATAACAAATAGAAAAAACATGCATGTCTGGGAGAGCTAATACAGTGCCTGTAATCCTTTGCTTTTGGTGAGGACCATCCCACCAGCAGCTAACTAAAGCAGGGATCATTTGGATGGGCAGTAGTAGCCTAGTGGGTTGCAGGTTGGAGGTTCAAACCCCCACTTTCTACCACTGTGTCCTTGATCAAGACACTTAAACCCCAGTTGCTCCAGGGGGACTGTTCCTGTAACTGATGATTGTAAGTCGCTCTGGATAAGGGTGTCTGCCAAATGCCCCTTTACTTGGAGGCAGATCTTTCAGTTTTAGTGGTTGGTCTGGGTTAATGTTTCTGAGTACATGTGGAATGTTTACACCTGTCAAGACAGAGCAAACTAAAGAGAAGGTTCATATTCTCATTCTCATATTCTCTGAGGTGTAGACCTGTGACGAGGACCACTGCAACACCACAGAGAGACACCAGAGGGTGACAAAGCTAAGTAGAGCCGCCAACACCAGCGACCCTCCGATGCTTAGATTTGTCTCAGTAGCAGCATTTGGAAAGAGCAAGTGTAAATCGCTGTGTCTGGATTAGAGGGTGACCGTATCGGGTGGTAATGCCAAAAAACTACTTCAACCATGAATAGTACAGCAGTGGGCCACTTCAGGGACAAAATTTATTCTGTTCCAGAGTACAATTTGGTCTGCCCTTACAAACAGTGACAAACACACAGACAAAATAAAGCATGGCTGATTATATATATAAAAAAAAAAACCAAAAAAAAAAAAAACCAGAATAACATAAAACTAACTTGTACAGTAAAACATGCAGGGAAGATGTGAATTTTGCTGATCAGTCAATCAGTGGTGACAACTGGAGGAAGTACTTACATGAATTACATGCTCTCACAACCTAACACGGCCTTCAGCTGGAGTGGAAGGCAGAGAGAGGAAATTCCTCTTCATCTTCATCTTACAGTGAGCTCCAGACCACCTTCCTGCTTTATGTAATCTCTTATGTCATTCTCTAGCAGTTTTCTGCGGGATTCCAATGCACAAAAAACACATTCACAACACTTTCTGCACCGTAGAGGCTTTCCAGCGGTGTGTGCGTTTGTGTTACAGCAGTCTTCCTCTGCACTCTGTGGACCCACAGCAGCACAGCAGCTCTTTGCCCTCCACACTGCCCACCTCATAGTTATAGTCCCAAGTCAGTTCTGTTCCTGCACGGATTCGCCTGGAGACACATCAACACACAGCGTTCATCCATTAATGTACGGGCAAATTACGGACCACTTAGCTCTACCCACACAACCTGATGTTTATTATTGCACTGATCACTGATGGCTAACCATGGTCAAGTTACTCTAAGCTGCTGGAATTGCTTTTTTAGTGGAAGAAATTGCAATGTTGGAAGCATTTTCGTTCACTTTGTAAAACCTTAAAAATAGCATTAATATAAAAGTCTATCAAACAGAGCAATATTGTCTTTGTGAATAACATCACAGCTCATTAACAGCTAGCCAATCATGGTTCACCTTCAGGTCTTTATGCACCGAGCTTGACTTATTCAGACATCAAATAAATGCATTTGACTCATACACAACATAGCCAAAAGTATGTGGACACCCAATTGTTGAATTCAGCTGTTTTGGCCACACCCATTAATAACAGGTGTATTAAAATTAAGCACAGTTATGCAATCTCCACAAACAAATACTGGCAGTAGAAAGGGTTGTACTGGAGAACTTGGTGAGTTTAAATGTGAGATTGTAGGGTTTGGGCAGTTATGTTTAAAAATAACCAGAGAAGTTCCAAAGGTTTTTTTTTCCCCTGTTACCTGTGGAGATACGAGGTTTTGTCCCAACGGCCACTACATACTTTCCTGGGTGTTACTTTAATCAATTCTAACATTCTAAACTTCAAGCGATTAAGGGTGTTTCCACATAGTTCTCTTTAAAGGAACCGAACTCAGTCCTCTAGAAGTGGTCCAAAAAGTGGACCAACAGAAAGGGAACTCAGTTCTTCTCATGTTCACAGTGTGAGTTCATTTGAAAGGGGACTCGGCTCTCTTTCTGCTCCACTTCAGCTCAGATGGGGCCTCAGTTCTTTTCTGTTCAGACTTTAGTTCCTCATCCAACCTGCCGCCATTGTTTCTTCACGATCCCCATTTTTGGAGTAGATGGTCTGGTTTTTATTTTTTTTTAATCATTTATTCGTTTGCATTTATTTGTTTATTTCTTTAATATCTGTTGTCTGTCATCTCATTTTTGCTTGTCTGAAATATTATAATTATAATAATTATTATAATTATAATTGACATTGTAATTGAGTTGTACCGTGGCATGTTTGTATGTTTATTACAGTTCAATAAAAAAAAAAAAAAATTTTGTTTCCCGGGGCTGTACCACATGATCTACCTACGGCGAGGCTAGAGGGCGAAAACTGTTGAAGCGAACCAGGAGTGCTTTGTGTTCCTAACGCGCAAGTTAAACGACCTGCACCGTGGACTTAAAGCGAACCAGACTGAGACCGCCTCCCGATATGGTCTCAGTTCGGTTCGTTTCAAAGGGGTCCGAGTTAGTTTGGCGTGTTCACATATACGCAAAAAATGCTGACGAGTTCGCTTTAAAGGATGAAATGGACCAAGTGTGAAAACACCCTAAATCACCACCCTCAGATTAGTGCATTAAAACATTTTTACACCACTAAATAAACAAAACTTTGACATACTTGCTGGCGAAGAATGCCACCCAAGGGAATCGCAGGTCATGTGTGTCCACAAACACATTCTGGACAAACAGATTAGGACTGCAGCTATGCTGTTTCAGAGAAGGAAAAGGAAAAGATGGATAGAGTTAGTAAGGAAAAAAAAATCTAATACTTGCACATCTGTAGAAGTAAATAAAAACCACAAAGTTGCATCTACTATAACTCTTACAGCGACTAAAGATCTGTTTATAGCTGGGTTAGTTTAACTGGGGGGCAGCTGAGCCATTTAAAAGGTTACCAAAGATAACTGTGGAGTAATTTCAATCCAGTATGAATCTGCAGTGAGTGTAGTTTTTAGTCTGACATTAATAATTGTGGAGGGATTTTAATCCAGTATAAATCTACAGTGTGTAGTTTTTACAGTCTGACAGTAATAATTGTGAAGTGCTTTTAATCCAGTATGAATCTGCAGTGTGTAGTTTTTACAGTCTGACAGTAATAACAGTGGAGTGATTTTAATCCAGTATGAATCTGCAGTGTGTAGTTTTTACAGTCTGACAGTAAT
>JBBPCZ010000007.1:2679992-2692980 GCA_037974445.1 Brycinus macrolepidotus
ATTTGTGAAACTCCATCAGCAGCTCCTGATTTAATTTAATGAAGGACTGATCGAGTCAAACCAGGTTTCTGATGAATCTACAGTAATACTGGACTTCCACAAGAACACACTGATATACTGAACATAACATCACTATTTACTATACATTGTTATTTCTATTTATTCGTTTTAGTTTTATGTAGTATATTTAATAATATTAGTGTAAGAATACACTCACTGCTCATCTAAACAGTTTTTAAATATTTTTGCACTGTACTGTATGCGCATTTACAATAAATACATTTGTATTTGTTTTAAATACAGTGGAATGAATGTTAGGTCATTGTGATTCTATTGCATCCCCCAGACTGATTTTATTAAAAATCTCTCTCTCTCTCTCTCACACACACACACACACACACACACACACACACACACACTTACTCTGAAGCGGTGGAGCAGAGTGTATCCACACTGGCCATCTCTTTTTCTCTCTGTTCTACCCACTCCTGCAGTTCAGCTAGCTGGGTCTTCCTCTGCTGGACGGTCTCGCTGGTGTCCACCTGCTCTTCGATCCATTTACGTAGTTCGTCCAGAGAAACCCCCAGTTCCTCCTCCAGCTCTGGATCCAGCTCCATTTCCAGGCCTGAGCCCAAACCTGTATCCACCTCCATAACTTGGAAACAAGGAGGGGGTGGAGACGGAACAGAAAGTGTTTAATAGCTTGATTAATAGTATACAGCGGGTGGATGGACAGACGGGTCACTGCATGAAAACTCACCAAGACTTCACAACGTTTTCCAGCTCATATCATGGGTTTCCATGAAAGAAGAATAATGTACAAACCTCAAAAATGCATAGGACCGTGCTAAATACTATTGCTCTAGTTTAGAGCTTCTGAAGTTTGGCCTGCAGAGCTAAATTTCATCACTTCTTATTAAGTGTCACCAACTGTATATTTTTCACTGGACTGGTTTGAAGTCTGCTCTGAACATCCAAGAAACCCTAAAGACAATTTGAAACAGGTATTTATGTAAACTTATGCCACAGTTCTACCTATATTATACTAAAACAGACAGGATGCTCTCAGATGCCTTGTTTTTATCAGTGCCACAGGGGTTCCAAGAAAGACCCTTTGGACGGGGGCATATTGGTGATATGGTTTTGAACTTCAACACCATGTTTTAAAAGTTTATTTCTTACCTAGGCAGACAAGTAGTGGGATACATAGATAAACAGATATGAAGATGGTCAGATAGACAGACTGATAGATAAATGGACCAACAGATAGACAGATAGACTGATAGATAGACAGACAGACAGATGGATGGATGGATGGACAGATCTATGGATAACTAGACAGGTAGATACACAGACAGACTGATACACAGGCATGTTATTTTTACTGAGTATGCAACATCAATTTTGGGGCACTTAAACAAGCTACCACGGCCACATTACAATATAATCACAAGAGAAAGCTACCAGGTCTGGTGGCAGAAGACTGGATCGAGCTGTAACCCGTGTTTTAGCCAGGTCCCACTCTGGTGAACGTATAAACATAGACTAACAGCTGGCTGTTGGAGCTAATGCTCCTTTGCACACCAACGGACCTCGTTTCTCCAGGCACAAACTACTCCTGCGCTTCTACCCTTACATTCACCAGTCTGCAAAAACACGCAGCTCTGAACAACCTGGCACTGACAGCAACATCATTTTCACCCCTATTAACCCAATAAACTCTGCTTCTGCAGCGTCGAGCACAAACAGGCTAACGTTGTTGCTAGGCACTTTAGCTTAGCCGTTAGCTTACCAACAAAGCCCTACCTCCGCGGCTCCGGAGAGAACTGCTCTGGTCCTGAGTGCTTCAATCAGATTCACGTATTTATTTATCAAAAATATAAAAAGTCACTCAGGCAATGTGTGAAAGCCATCCGGGAAAGAAACTCGAGTCAGAACGGCAGGTTTTGAGTCGTTAACCGGGTCACTCTGCTCTGCCTCGACAGAAAACTTCATCCACATGGGGCGGGACTTGGGCTCCTGACCAATCAGAGCGCCGTTCTGTTGTGATGGACAGCTGGCGCTACTAGTCCCGCCCACCAAAGAAAGCGCGCCCGAGGTTATGGCGCGCGGGGCGGGGCGGGGCGGGGCCTTCCTTCCACTGGCAACTTAGTTAGTATATATGTATTTTTTAATAATTAATGATGGATCTATATATATAATAAATAAATTGTCCAATTTTTACAATGTCAACATTCCAATGTTTCAGTTCAGATAGCTAGGCCTCCCTCTCCTGACAGCCTCACTGGTATCCACCTGCTCCTCAATCCATTTACATTTACAGCATTTAGCAGACGCTTTTATTCCCGAAGCGACTTCCATTCCCTACCTACAGGGGACAGTCTCCCTGGAGCAACTTGGGGTTAAGGGTCTTGCTCAAGGAACCCAGTGGTGGTATGCTGAAGGTAGGATTCGAGACCATGACCTCTTGGTCCAGAGGTCACCACTACGCCACCACCACCCTGCATTTACGCTGTTTGTTCAGGGAAACCCCCAGGGCACTTATTATGCTCTGCCTCCACTTTGAAAGTGAGGCTAAGATGGGAGCCAACCCAGGTGGAAACCTGGATGTAATGTTACAGACCAAAAACAATGGCTTGGACAACAAACCTTGAGCTGATACCACATTTTGAACGAGCCTAATACTCAAAATACTGTTAGCAGCATGAATGGCTACCCGTAGCTATAAATACGCTCAATGTAATTTTCTACATTTGTGGTAAACTATTGGCACATTGTGCTGTATTTTGTCAAGGTAATGTTATATTTCACGTTAACCAACATTAGGTCTTATCTTTCTGACAACGCTGCCTCACAGGTTACATGGATTTTTTAGTCGGGACAAGAGAGACAGGGTATGTTGTGAGGCCCGAGTCGATTCGCTCATGGAGAATAAATGACACACTCAAATAGGTTTCTGGGTAGTAGATAAATAAGTGTTTGACTTTTTCCTGTTCAACTGAATTTGCTTGCAAAACATTACGACACATTACACAATGGTATACACAGTTAATTGATGGGGTTTCAGGAAATTGTCCCAACAGTAATAATGCATGGGTCAAGGTGTTTTATGACCAACAACCGCCTGATTTGTTATGAGAGCCAACCCCACCCGAACTTGCAAAAATATTTGTTAATTAATGACCTGAACCCGACCCGGCCTGCAATGTTTATGCAAGCTATCTACAACAGTCAGAACGCTGACCTGTTCACCCTGAACCCATGAAATTTTCCAACATGCTGACCTGAACCCACGGAACCTGTGGGTCAACCAGTATACAGGCTGCTGGCTAGGCTAACTAACCCAAAATGATTAGTGCCAATCATACCTCTTTTCCACCAAGGCAGTTAGTTTAGGGTTAGGTTAACCCGGTGCCTAATCTTTGAACCAGTTCTTTGCATTTCAACAGCCAAAGACCAGAGCTTCAGTGTGGATGTGAAATTAAAGCAGCAGATGAAAGCTGACATTATTGCTGTGGTTGGCGCTAGCAATGGAGGGAAAACAGCGATGTATACAGTGACGTATTAAAGTGGTTCTATGGTGGCTTTCTACCCTGTGGAGAAACTGATTCTTTGAAGGTTCGTAAAGCCCAGAACTAGCACCTAGCTCAGAATCAGAATCAGAATCGCGTTTATTGGCCAAGTATGTGCGAGTACATACAGGGAATTTGATTCCGGTAGATGGTGTCTCTCAAGTACGGTGTAAAAACAACAACAATATGTAAAGATACAATGAACAATATACAGAGCAAATATAATATACAATAATATACAATCTACAATAACATAGCTCTCGTTCATGTCATAATCTTTAAATCCAGTGTAAAACGTGATCAACTTTGGTTCGCACTGGAAGCACTGGAGATGAAACTGCTTACTTCTCAGGTTTTGATTTTCTTCCACCAGACAAGGAACCTCCCTCTGTGCCACATCAAGCCGTTCTTCCTCAGACAGGGTCTTCTCCTGGCTGTCATGATACTTAGAACTGGATATTAGAGAAGAAACAAAAGAAAATGGGAACATACAAAGCAAAGTTATTCTAAAAGCGCACTTTTAATAAAGGATTAAGCATTTTGTTGTACACATACTAAAACACCACAGGTGTTTTGGGAGCAGAAATAACACTAAACTGTGCTGTGCAGTGGGTTCTCCAGGACCGACTGGGAAACCACTGGCTTAGAGTAAGCCTTGTACCTAACTAATAACTCACTTTTCTTCCCCATTTGGATGTGAAGCCTCTGCTTCTTCCTTGTCCTCATCAAAGTCATCAGTCGTACTACAAAATCAAGACAAAAACATTGCTCTTGATGATTTTAGTTCAGTGATCTCAGGCAGTTCCTATCTGTAGAGCTGCAAACACTCACAGTGGGGACGAATACCAATGCATTTATGATGTTTTTCATGCCAACACACAAACAGTTTGGCTAACATCAGATGACAGTTACCTCTGGATGAGTTGAACTGACCTTCTGGTCTTCGGTGGACCCCATGTAAACAAAGTTGGCACACTCCCACTTTTCAGTTTGGTCAAACCGGTGAGCGATCTTACTATGCAGTCCTTGGGAAAGTGTTTGGAGCAAACCCTTGTGTTGTCAGTGATCTGAGACAAGAAATGTTTTGATGTGAATGCAAAATTAATCTCACAAACTTTTGAAGGTTGTTGTCTAGCTAAATCAGACATTACCTGAAAATAAGGCCCAACATCTCTCTTTATATTGGCAACCCACTGGCGACGGATGTCTGGGTTTGCGGGAAATCGATGAAAAGACAAGCCTCGGTCACGTTCTCGTCTGTGATAAGAAGTACAGCCTGGCACGCAACAATATGCCATACTAGCATCATCGTCTCCTTTCTCTGCTACATAAACGCCTCTCCTAGAGCACTTCCGGGATTCCTCCCACCTCAGCCTCGTTTTCGTGGAAGACGGTGTGACGTGAGCAAATACGGTCGCTTATGTTTACTTACGTGAGTCTTAAAGGCAAAGTAACAAACACACACTTAAGGAGGTGGGGAGGATGGCGTGCAGGGCTGAATTATGACTGCTTGCGGTACATAAAACCACACAGAAGTTGTTATGAGGAAAAAAGTAAATAAAATGTAGGAGATGATGTTTTAACAGGTGGGTGAGGGCACCCTCCTCACCCAGGAGTGACGCAGCGTTATTAAATATGATGTCTTTAATAAGTGTATCTGTTTGTTTCCAGTTTAGTGTTGTTAATCCCGTTATGTTTTGGAGGATGTTCAGGTTTAAGACTTCCTCGGGATGACGCGGCTGTGACGCGCCGCCCTGGCAGAGGCCAGGAACAGTCCAGCGACCAGGTAACGCCAAACCAAACTCACGTTCTCGGGTTTAAACTGTGCATTTCTGCACTTTAACGCACTTCTCATTGCCAGCTGGGTGCATGTGTGTAAAGACTGATTTTCGACCTTGTAATCTGGCGACAGACTCCCCGGTTATTCCTCGGTTTTAGCCTGTGCTGACTAAGCTAACGCTAGCTAGCCGCGACAGTTGGTGGAAGCTGCAGAGCTGCTAGCGAGATGTTGGGTTGGAAATGGGCGCTTTTTTCTGCACTTTTGAAGGGTTGTTTTGCAAAAGCAGAGTGCCTAGCCATCCTCTCAGGCTCAGCAGGGGTTTTTAAGGAACCTGAGGGCGTGAGAACTTAGCAGGGGACGTGAAGTTTCGAGCTAAGAGCTGTGGCCAGGGAGCCAAGCTAACCTGACAGCTGTGCCCTGGAGGTGACGTGTCTGAACGGCTTTCATGTGGCCACTTTCTTGCTTAAAGTGACTGTAAATCACTCTATCTGGCGTTTAATAAGCTGTTCAGCACTCCTGACACTCCCCGAGAGCGAAACCTGTTGAGTTTCTGAGTTAATGGCTAAGCTCAGCTTCTTGTAGTGAAGTGATCATTTTGTCACACGTGAACACACCACAGCACACAGTGTGAACAGTGTGAAATTCTTTCTCTGCATTTAACCCATTCAAGTGAAGCAGCGGGCAGCCAGGAACACAGCACAGTGTGGTGACGGTGCCTTGTTTAAGGGTACCTCAGTGGTGCCACTAGCAGTCCTGGGATTGGAACCCACGACCCTCTGATCGCAGGGGCAGCTCCCTAACCACTAGGCCACCAGCTGCCACCTGTAACAAGGCAAGAAGGCACTCGGAGCTAGGGGTGGGATGGTTTTATCATCGTGATAAATTGAAGCTGCATATCGTGGATAACCCCTCAGAGCCAGCGTTTTATTGGTTTTACACAACAGTTCTACAAAAATAAAGAAAGAAGGAAAGCAAATTAAACCCCAAGCTTAAATTTGCTCCAATAGTTGCATATCCTTCAGCCAGATGAGTAGTGCCATTTGCATTCAAGTAAAGTGGCCCCTTATTGTCACGTGTGAATGCACCACAACACAGTGTGAAGAGTGTGAAATTCTTTTATTGTAACCCATTCACCAAGTGCAGTAGAGGGCTGCCCAATGACGCAACGCTTGGGGAGCAGTGTGTGGGGATGGTACCTTGCTTAAGGGTACCTCAGTGGTGCTACTAGCAGTGCTGGGATTCAAACCCACGCTCTTCTGATCTCAGGGGCAGCTCCCTAACCACTAGGCCGCCAACTGCCTCTTATGATGGCGCTATGAAACTGTAAAAGTTCAGGTCAGCCTTTTCAGTTTTTAGCAGTTTTACCCAAACGTGGTTTTGTTTCAGTCTGTTAAGCGTATCATGGCACGTCTTCTTAGTTGCCAAGTCTGTTTAACTTCACAGCTGCCCTCTGAAAAGTTTACGACAGGTTTTTGATGCAGACTTGAGTTCTCACCCTTCCTCAGAATCTGTCCAAAGGAGCTGCACTGTGAAATATGATCTTAAAAAAGTTATCTATGGGGGTTCCTTTTCTGTTTTAGATGGTAAAGTAGAAAATAGCCAACAGTTAGCTGAAGGGTAAAGTGAGTTGTTACAACCGGTGCACAGTGGAGTGACACAGTTGTCTCTCTTTTTCAGCATCTCTTGAAAAAGAGATGCTGATTATTACAAATAACAGTGCAGGTGGAACATTTCTCAACCAACCAGACTGTGCTGTCTGTAATAATTGTAAAATTACCTATCATACAATAATTAATTCTGACAGCATAATCTGAAGAAGGGCCTGCCCTGCCGAAGCACACATACACACACCCACACCCACACCCACACCCACACCCACACCCACACACACACACACACACACACACACACACACACACCCCCACACCCACACCCACACCCACACCCAAGAACTGTACTGTTCTGCTGAGCACTGGTTGCTAAACAACCACTTTCTTTACTCTGCAGTTATCACTTTTCTACTTTAGTGTCCAAAACAGAAAAGGACCCTTTCTTAGATAACCTTTTTAGGTTAGGCCTGTTAATCATCATGGCAGTATCGGTCTCTGCAACACTGACATCGCAGAAGGCTGCAATATGCAAATGAGCCTCTAACCAATCGCAGTGTTTCTGACAGGGTGACCTCTGTAAATGTGTTGCTTTTGTGACATCACAAACACTGTTTGAAATCGGGCTTAGTTTCCATATATGGACTGTATGGAAGGGGGAGTAAATGTGTATTTTGAAACTTATTTAACTTACTTAACAATATTTCCATATTAGCCTTTTTTAGTCCAGAAAAGTGATGATATGGGCTCTTTGATACATCAAAATTTTAATATGTAGCAGTATAATCACAATACTGAGATTTTGTCCATGTTGTGCAGCTCACATTTTCCACTACAGATTCTGAAGAAGAGAATGAGACCATAAGTCTTCATCAAGAACCTGTCGTCGCCCCCTAAGTAAACCTGAAATGAGCAGAACACAAATCAACAAACAAGACGGACTGTGAACTGCTTTACATACTGGCTGAAACAAAACCACATTCAGGTAAATCAGCAAAAAACAGAGCAAGCTGAGGTGGACTTCACACTGCTGCAGTTTCAACACTCTATTGTAATGGAAAAAGCACAAGTTTTTGGGGTAGCTGGTGGCCAAAGAAGTTAGGGCGTTGCCCCTGCGATCAGAAGGTCGTGGGTTTGAATCCCAGGACTACTAGTGGCACCTCTGAGGTACCCTTGAGCAAGGTACCGTCCTCACACACTGCTCCTGGCTGCCCGCTGCTTCACTTGGTGAATGGGTTAAATACAGAGAAAGAATTTCACACTGTTCACACTGTGTGCTGTGGTGTGTTCACTTTATACTTATTTGGCGGAAGGAATTGGCAAAATAAATTCTAATTTGTTGCAAAGTTCAGGGCTTATTTGCTTTAGTTTTTATGTTATTTCATCAAATGTTTGTATTAAAGCAATAGAACACATAAGGTTTTGCGTTATCACAAGTATTTGTAATGTCATTCATGATAATGCACTCCCTATTACGTTCTGTGGCTTAATTATCTAGTGATCTGAATGCTCCTATTCAGCACAAAACTCAGCAGTTAATACACACCCCTAAAAAACAAAATTTTCACATTTTAACTGAACAGTGAACCACTCTGTCAACTTAAACCCACTGGAAGCCTCTGTGGTGTACATCTACAGGTCTGTCATAGTTTTTCTTAGAGTGGTTGATAGGCATTTTTAGGGTTTGAATAAAGTCATTTTTCTGACCAATATAGTGATCACAGTTTAAATTGTGATTGTTTATTTTAATTTATTACATTTTCATAACCATAAACATGACCATGTTTATCTTGAATGTTTCTTTGCAAAAAGAGCTTAAGTAGCCTAGTCTTGTTTAACTGGATTTACTTTAGCACAGCATGCAAAATGCCGAACAGAAATCATAGTATTCATAGTTTTTAGTTGTGGGCCTGCTGGTCTAACTTATCAAAACTCAGTAGAATATTGTGATGCGTATCGTGCATCATAAAAATGACCTAATATATTGTGAGGTTTTATTTTTGGTTATATTACCCACCTATTTATATAAATACCTTCCATTAGTGAGGTGCTGAAAATATTTGTAGTCAGTGTTGGATATGTGCATGTGCTTCCTCTGGTTATGAATATGGAAATGCCATAAACTCAATGAAGCATCTAATCGTGCTAATAGGAACCTTATGGATAAAGGTTCCAGGCTGAAGAGGAGAGAGCCCTAGCCTCACTTAAAATAGTTCTTTAATCTTTATAGTTTATTCAGAAACTTGTGAGGCAGCTGTTTTGGAACTGACTAGTTTCTGGGGTTTTTCAGACATTCATGGTTTTAATAACATTTTAGTAACATATAATTGGGTTTATCTTTAAAGTAAAGGCCCAGGATAGAACCATGCCTTTTAAATGATGTTTACTCTGATGGGATGTGTCTTTCTGAGTTGGTACAGATGTGTACAGGCCTTAACATAGATATAATTAATAATAACATGAGACTTTTCAAACAATAAATCCTCAACAACAAGAAAAAATACTTCAGCACTAGTTGTTTCAAATGTGCTGCCTTCCTTTCTTGTACCTGTAGGCATCTGTTGGTCACAGAGTAATGGGTGACATGAAGACACCAGATTTCGATGACCTCCTGGCAGCATTTGATATTCCAGACATTGACGCTAAAGAGGCCATTCAGTCTGACTCGAGGGAACCTGATGGGAATCAGAGTGAATCTAGTGCTGGTGGTGGAAAGGAGAGGAGCGGAGGTCCAGCTCAAAGACCCACTGCTCCCTCAGAGGCCTGTGAAAGCAATCTTCTAGCTTCTCATGACCCTTCTGTGGTCAGTGTTATAGTGAAAAATAGTGTTTCTTCTGATACATACACAAGTGAGGAGGAAGAGGAGGAGAATGGCATGGTGGGGCAGGTAGATGATGTCCTGGATGGAGTGGACAGAAGTAGAGGTGGAGCTGCGCTGTCTCACCACCTCGGACCGAGAACACATGGGCTCTCACCATCTGACCCTCTCGTTCATAATGGATTTAAGGCTGCCTCAGATAGTGCTGTGGATCCCACCCTGCGTTCCAGTCAACCTCAGATGGCGCCCAATGGCCAGCTTTGGTCTCCCTGTTCCCCGACAGCAGCCTGTGAAAGTAAGGAGAGCAACCAAGAGGGCAGTTCCACTGGTAACTCTGTGATCTTTTCACCTCCTGTGCCTTTACCTGTTGCAGCTCCTTCCATCACTTCTGCAAATGCAGTTGGCCTTCATTCACCCAAATTGGATGAAAATGATGTAGAACGTTCTGCCTCTGCTTCTCCTTCCCACGTCACTCCTTTAGCTCAGTCTTTAAACAGCACCTCAAGGACTGGAGTTCCTCAGCCTTTGTCTGAAGACGAGGAATCGGAACCTGACCTTGGAAGCCCTCCACTCTTGATCCAAGAGAGTCCGGACCTGCAAACATCTTCATCTCCCGAGTTTCCACGCAGACAGAGGAAGTCTAGTGAGTTACAGTCCTCGTCACCCTCCTCTCCGTTGCTGCCTGTCAGCAACCCTCAAGGAGAGGATACTGCTGTTCCACACCACCCAAGTTTAACTTCTTCTGTCACCCAGCAGACACCCCCTGAGAAGAGCACCGTCTCTCCTTCTGTGACTGAAAAAATTGATCCACTCAATACAGAGCGATATCCAGAGCACATTATCGAAGAGAGGGACTCTCCTGAAAGCCCTGAGCCAGAAATGCCTGCTTGCCAGCAGGGGAAGAGCTTATTTCCAACCCCTGCCCAGTCCAGCTCAAACCCTGCCAATCCCTCTACATCTCTGCTGACTCCACAACCAGACAAGAACGATTCAGCACAGCAGAGGACACTGGAGGATCCTGGCAAGGACGAAACTATGGAGAGTGACGAGAATCACAATCCACATATTGAGAGCAATGCTGAAAAATCTGAGGAAGGAGTTGAAGCGGACATGGAAAAAATACAACCTACAGAACCTTCATCAAAAGTCTCCTCGGCTGGTAATAACTCGGGCACTTCCACAGCACCTTCTAGGCCACTCAAAGTCAGAATCAAGACGGTTAAAACGTCTACTGGAAACGTCACACGCACTGTTACCAGAGTGGCCCCTAAAGGAGCTGCTGCGGTCTCCAAGGGTTCTGACGCTTCTAAGATTCAGCTCGGGGGCCATAAGGTGGCAAACAGACCTAAGAGATCTGCTCCCGCTGTGTCAAGAAATCCTCCAGTACTGCCTGTGTCAACACTGCAGGATGCCAGCACTGCCATGTTGTTTGCAGCTAGCAAGGTACAGAAAGTGGCCACTACTCTTTTGGTCTCCAGTGTTACGAAAGCATCACCTCTGCCCTCTGGTTCATCCTCATCCTCGTCCTCCCCCGCCACGGGTGTCAACGTTCGCTCCTTGGGTTTGAAACCGGTTTACAGCACTTCATCTCCAGCCAAAACAGCGTCCATTGTGAACAGTCCAGGAGCTGTGATCTCCCGCAGCCAGTCCAGCCTGGTAGATGCTTTCAATAAGATCCTCAACAGCAAGAACCCACTTCCCAGCTACCAGCCAGACCTCTCCGTTCCCCCACCTCCGGAGTGGGGCCTGGGCGTTCCTCCTGCTGGTTACCGCTGCTTAGAGTGTGGTGATGCTTTTGCTTTGGAACGCAGCCTGGCTAGACACTACGACCGACGATCACTACGCATTGAGGTGACCTGTAACCACTGCTCAAAACGCCTGGCATTCTTCAACAAGTGCAGCCTGCTGCTGCATGCCCGGGAGCACAAGGAGAAAGGCTTAGTCATGCAGTGCTCTCACTTGGTCATGAGACCTGTCAGCATGGAGCAGATGATTGGCCAGCAGGACACTGTGCCCATAGGTGAATATCCTGACCAATTGGTGTTCCGTGGGTGTTCTTTTAAAAATCAAGGTGTTGGCATTCTTCACCAACTGCTACTAGGAGTGCAAAATTGTCTTAATTCATTGTTCGTCTCCTTATTTTATTGTTTTGACAGGTGTGCTCGCTCCATCTCTACTTTCTTGCTCTTCTTTGGCGACAGCTAAAGAGGATCCCCCTGTCCAGCCTGGATTCTTTGAGAACTGGTAGGCATATAACGAGCCCACAGTTAGATTTGATTCACGATATTGTGTTCACTATTTTATATATTCATAATATTTGAGACAGGCTTTGAATGAAGACAAGTGATGTCTAATCACGTTGCTGCACAATGCACTAACGACACTTGAGCAGGAGCAGTGTGTGCATGATATGAACTTGCTGGGCTCGGTGGATGATTGATGCTGGTCATTTGGATCAGATAGCATATCATAAGTTCTGTTCTCTACGATTCACATTGTCATTGGGGATGGGTCATGATTTTCAAGTATTCGAACAGTCATTAAATTAACAAAAAAATCGAGTAGTTTATGCGATTATTGCCTTGTCTTTTAAAAACACATATTGTACATTAGTGTGTTCTTGTGACATCACACACCAGGGATACAAAAAGTACTCCCTACAATTAGAGATGCACCATTATGGAAATGCCTTTTCATATACATATTTTGTCTATCCCGATACATAAACATTTATAAAATGTGGAAATATACACCAGTCAGCCGTAACATTAGAACCACTTACAGGTGAAGTGAATAAGATTGATTATCTTGTTACAGTGGAACCTGTCAAGGTTCTGATACCGTTCTGCATCTCTCCTTAAAACTCTTCCATAGTCAGGATGTTTTTAATTGTGCTACGCTCAGTGCCTGCTGTTACTTTGTCATTTTACTGATGTTGTGTTGACGTGCTGATTGTGCTGCAGGTGCCCGGAGTGTAAAAGTCCGTTCACCTCAACAGAGAATCTCGCTGCTCACTTCCAGGAAGTTGATTCGAGTGGTTCAGACGCAGTGAGTGTGTGTGGCATGTGTGTGCAGGATGATGCTGTTTTGTGATTCAAATCATTTTTTTCGCTCCAGAGCCAACATCAAGGCATGAAGGGGTGTGTGTGTGTGTGTGTGTGTGTGTGTGTGTGTGTGTGTGTGTGTGTGTGTGTGTGTGTGTGTGTGTGTG
>JBBPCZ010000007.1:2693080-2708674 GCA_037974445.1 Brycinus macrolepidotus
GGGGTCTTTTGCATATGACCGTGTGTTAATCATAAAGCCTTAAAAGCCAATTGGGCCGAGAATGAAAGGGGGAAAAAAAAGAACAAGCAAGAAAGCACAAGGTAGAGAAAGATGACAAATTGACTGAGGAAAGAAAGAAAGAAAGAAAGAAAGAAAGAAAACTTTTTTAAAAGAAAGAATAAAAGAGAAGGAAAAGAGTAAGTCAAGAAAACAAGTGAAGAAATTATTAAAAGAAAGAAAGGTGAAAAAAGAAAGAAGAGGAAGAAGAGAAAACCTATTGTTTTCTTTCTGAAAAGAAACAAAGAACAAAAAATAAACAAAGTAACAAAGAAAGAAGAAAAGAAACAAAGAAAGAAAGAGAAAGAAGGAGTGAAAAAATGGAAGAAAGAAATTGGAAGACATCAAAACTCAGTACGGGCAGAAAAAGAAGAAAGATGAAAGAGGATGTAAGAAAGTATGAACATTCCGGTAGCTTGTTTAGCAATTACACACAGAAGCTTCACTAACACAAAAAGGACAGAATAAAAAAAGACTGAAAAACAGATGCACCAAACACAGCCACGCTCCGATCAAAGACACCGAACCGGCCAGCTGATCTGTGGTCAGGGCTGCGGCCGAGGACACACCGAGTCCCCCTGGACGTCTCTGTAAGGAAACACGGCAGGCGTAACCCTTCACTGCAGGACAAATCAGGGCTCACAGATCTCCTCCACAGGGGTCTGTCAGACAGTCATATCCCAAATCAGTACAGTCACAACCTCTGGGGAGCCCCGGGGCTGATAATGTCATTTTCTGTGTGAAAATAAGAACACGTCCTCTACAGGGAACACACCGCAACATGGCTTCTTCTGCACGGTTTTAGGACACAGTTTCTAAACATACAATTTAAGGGGTGCCACAACTTTTGAACATGCTTCAGAATGTCCTTAAAATCCAAAGGGACCCACAAAGAAAAAAAAATTGGTAGAGCAAAAGGTAGAGAATGAAGAAACAAAGAAGAAAGAAAGAAAGATCAAGAAGAGAAAACACCGAAAAGAAAGAAAGGAGGAAAGAGTAAAAAGTAAAAAAAAAAAAAGGAAAAAGGCAAAGAGAAAAGAAGGAAAGAAAGAATGAAAGAAAAAGAAGAAGAGGAAGAAGAGAAAACAAGTTAAGTGATTACTTTCTGAAAAGAATAAAAGAAGGATAGAAAGATGGAAAGAGAAGGAAAAGAGCGAGGAGGGTAAACACAGCTGGTTTCTTCATGCTGTGGAGCTGATTTTTCCTACAGGCTGTTAAACTCATTAAATAAACATATTCACACTCAGTAAATCAACACACACACACACACACACACACACACACACACACACACACACACATGTACTGAACACTGACCAGGGGTGCCCTCACTTTCACACACAGGACCAAAGGTGGGGTGACGTGATCCCACCTTTACCTGCAAGGTAACACCCTCAGAGCAATGACAAATCTTTTTTCAGCTTTGAGTTTTTTTAAAGAGACCCTTTGTTTTGACAGAAGAAAGACCAAAAACCCGAGTCTGTGGTGACATTTGTGTAAAAGCTTGACCCTGGCAATGAGGGTCACAGTTCAATCCTAAAATCCCCCCCCCACCCAGAAGGTAGTCGACCAGCCAGGACAGGTTTGGGGCTACTTTAGTTTGGCACCACAGCAACGAGGCTAATGTCGTTAACAAGAGAAGCTAACCAGCCAAACCATGACTATTACAGCTTGGCCTCTTAAAGTCTCTGCTAAAGGGCCCATAATCACTCCCCCCCACACTTTTTTTAAATAAATGAAAACAGGTTGATGATATACAGTACTGTGCAAAAGTCTTAGGCACCAGTGCAAATTTTTCAGAGCCATTTTTCTCATAATGTGTTTTCCTGCCAGCAAAGTTAACATTAAAATAAATGCAAACAAACAAGAAAGCAGTAAAAAGTATCAAGATTTGTTTTGTTTGTAAAAAAGTAGTTGATATTGTGTGAGCTGGTGAGGAGAACACAGGTTCGGTTCCAGATTTCTCCTCGGTTCCTCCAGCCGTTGTTTGGATTTGTGAAACTCCATCAGCAGCTCCTGATCTAATTTAATGAAGGACTGACTGAGTCAAACCAAGTTTCTGATGGAAACTACAGTAATCCTGGACTTCTACAAGGAACACACTGATATACTGAACATAACATCACTGTTTACTGTAGAATGTTACTTATATTTATTCTTTTTAGTTTTATTTAGTATGTTTAGTAATACTGATGTGAAAAAACACACAGCTCATATAAACAGTATTTAAATATTATTTTTAAATAAGACTTTTGCACAGTACTGTATTTACAAAATAAAACTAGCCTGTTTTGAAGTTGCTGGTTTTGTGATGTCACAAACACAGGCGCATTTATATAAACCCCTCCAGTCAGCCTATTTTAGCATGGCTCCGCCCACTTACACTAAATCAATATAGGGAGTTTCAAACTCAACTGTTTTTTGAATGAGAATCAGCCAATCACAACAGAGGTCATTTACATATATTGGTCATAAAGGCACGGTACCATAAACAGCCTGATTGATTCTAAGCATTGGTGGAGTTTGGTAAAAGGTTGTGTAAAAATGAGTTATTTTATATATGGGTGGATTTCGGGGGTCCAAAGTGCTGAAGTAACTGAACTCACTTGCGTTTGAAATGTGTGGGTTTTTATTTGCTTTATTTATTCATTTTCGCCAGCTAAAGAACACAGAAGGAAGCTAACATTACTACTTGGAAGCTTGAAAACGCATTTTAAACAACTGCATCCCCAAAACTCCACCTCAGAGCAGTTCTATCAGTTCAAAAGCTCCTCCCACTGTCAAGATGCATCATCAGAAGGTAGCTTTCCTAGTCTGTCCTAAGTGTCCCTTTAACCTAGATCTATTGCACGACCTGTCTTGGCTGATCAACTATGTTTGGGGTAAAATTGTGAGAACTGGATGTTTCAGCAGGCTGTCACTTTAATATACCATAATATACGTAATAGATGGTCACCGTAAATGTACATTGCATTACTAAAACACACCTTTGCTTTGAAGGCCTTACAGCTGAACTGGCCCGCTACCAGAGGATCGCACGAAAGGTGGATGTATTTGGGAAGTCAGATGAAGTCAGTGCTTCCACTGAATCTGTGTGTGTGTGTGTGTGTTTTGCTTTAAGTTTGTATGTCTTTACAGCCTGCACTTTGTCTTTGCTGGCCTCGGTCTGACGCAGGGCCACTTAAACATCCCGGGATGCCCAGGAGATTCTGATGGGTCGATGGATCCGGGTGTCGGTGTGGCTCACTCACCGCTGACCGTTTCCTCGGCAATAGCGGGTGGGCCGGGGCTGCTGGCTCCGCTGCTCCGGGCTCCCGACCCCCTCCAGCCTGACGTTTCCTACAGGCATCGGTGAAACATAATACATGAGGTGCTAAATAAAAGGCAGAAATGCCCCTAAACAGCTGCATCCTGCCTTTTGCTTATCTTGAAAGAGGAGGCGTTAATCATTTCCTCTCATTCAGTCTAGTAGGAGCCTCTGTCTTTCGAGCACAGCTTCCCTCATTCCCTAGCTCATCCACAGCATAACAAACAAGAGTGTGTGTGTGTATGTGTGTCTGTCTGCCTGTGATGTCTAGTATGTTGTAGGGCTAAGAATATCACAGTTGAGTAGTCATCGATTATGGGAAAAGATCAGTTTCTATGGAAAGTGTGGTGTTTATTTTACTCTATATATAGTTTATTATACTCCAGAGTGATGAACCAGGACTTGGAGAATTGGATATTTAGCTTGTACCATAAATATAATAGAACAGTCAAAAAACTTGGAAAAAACCTCCATGAGAATGCTAATTTCTGTTAGCACTCCTACAGGATTCAAGCATTATGTTAGCGCTTAGCTAACGACACCGCACATGAACATATTTATGCGGTTCTGGAATATATAAAAACATTTAAAGCTCAGAATAGACAGTCTATGTTGTATGTGAAGCTTGTAACAAACATATAAACATATATTTGAGCCTGTGTGTAGCATTTCTACAGTGACTCCTTCGGTAAAGAGTACTGGCATAGTACTGGCATTCACCACCTGTCCAAAACCCACTGCCCCTCATATTCGCAGCCAGGGACGTATCTAGAACTTCTAGATTTTTTCCTGCAACTATTAGTGCACAATTTAAATTTATTTGACTAACATACTGGGTAAAAATTTAAACATTATATTAAATGTGTAGAAGTGTAACATTCTTCCTTTATCAGTTTCTTGGCTTTTGGTAATATTCTGTCTTCTTCCTGTTTTCTTGTCTAAGTTGTTGTTTACGTTCTCCATGTGCCTTTTTTTACCTGATCCATATGTCTGTGTTTTCAGTCTTTTGTTTGTTCTTAGCTCCGCCTTAGCCCTGCCCCCTTGTTACCCTGTTCACCTGTTTCTGTCTCCGCCCCTGCCCAGGTTTTTCCCATGTCTAGTCATTGTACACACACATACACATACATACACACACACACACACACACACACACACACACACACACACCCACACATACACACACACCCATCTCCACCTCCCCACACACACCCACACACACTCTGTGTTTCAGTCTTCTGTTTTGCTTGTGGTTTTGTAATCTCGTTTGTATTCCTTTAGTATCCCCCATGCTTGTGTTTTTGTTATACCTGTTAATATTTTCTCGTGTTTTTTGTATTACACCAGTAACCCTTATTTATGTTTGTGTTTTGTTTCTTGTCTGATCAATAAACATTGTTAAGGATCTCACGTTTACGTCCGGTCTGCCTCACTCATAATAGGCCACATTTTGTGTTTTTTTTTTCCCCCAATGTGTTAAATTCAGCAAATGAACAGCAATTGTGCATTAAAAGGTGCAGAAGTGTATTCTCTGCAGTACATGTGTACAAAGAAAATCAGCAAAAATGTCATTTGATGTATACTTAGGCCAGTATTGATCTATCCAGATAATATACTGGCTAATTACAGTTAATGTTCTGTAATTAGCCAAGCTTGGATTGAGCTTGTGTGTTACCTGTGCCACTAGACTGCATCCTCCCGCCACTTGTGCGACGTTGGCCACATTTAACTGGACTTCACTGAGGCTTCTGCTAGGGGCGGGGTCAGCATTTGTTTGCCCTCCCTCCTCTGGCATTGTTTCCGGTGGGCCAGTCAGTGATGAGGATGTGGAGAGGGGTGGGGCCGGGCTGCTGTCCCCGGTGGGCTGGGTACTGTGTGTGTTGTGTTTTTTCTTGCGGAGTGTGTCGATCCAGCTGGCGCTGTGGCGCGAGGCGAAGGTGGCGAGGGCGAGCGAGCTGAGGCGCATGTTCTTGCCTGACGTGATCAGCTCCCCGAAACCCTCCTGGTGTGCGAAGGCGTAACCCGAGCGACTGGAGCCGCCGCGCCTCAGGCGCCCCAGAGCTCCACCTCCAGAGCCTCCAACTCCGCCCACTCCACGCCCGTTTCGTCCACCAGGCTTCCACTTCTTCTGCTGTACCAGCTGTGTGTAGCGCACCTTCAGTGGGACACAGAGGAAGGGGATATCAGCAGCTAGCATACAAACTAGTTGCAATTTATAAGCATTACACTCAGTAGAGCTTCCTGGAGCCCCCCCTGTCCACTAGATTTCAGTTTTCCATTTCAAGGCATGTTAATTAGCTAAATAGTTGGATTAAGAGTGTTGGCAGAGTGGAAAACTGCAGAGCAGAGGTGGCCTAGGGCCAGGAGGTGGTATGTCCAGAAAGCAAAAATCCTTCCAAGTGACACATCCATTGCTGCTCTGAGAAGATCAAGAGAATTCAGAGGGTCCGGTGACATTTCAGAGCGAAAGCGTTAGGGCTAGCCTAAATGATTTGAACGACCAAATATTCGTTCATTACTTTGGTATTCAAATCTATATTTAGAAGCTTTAGAAGCCATAACACTGGTAGCCTAAACAACCCAGGACAGTGACTATTATTACATGGAAATTACAGCTGGTTTAGTTGTTTGATGAATCATCTCATCATCATGTCAACATGTAAGTACAGTTATTAGGGATGTACTGATGTGGGATTTGTAGGCTGATCTCGATATCCGATTTCTTTATGCAGATACATAAACTTTTATAAAATGCAGGAACTGGGATTATGTATACACTACAGGCTAGAAGTTTGGGCCCACCTCCAGATTAAAAAAAAAACAAAACAATACACTGCTCTTTCAAAATTGTATTAACTGATTTGAATCATTTTGAGGTTTGTGATTTCATGTTGCAATAAATAATTTCCAAAAGAATCGAAAAGTATTAAATCAATTTGAAGTCACACAAGCGTTACGTCATTCTGGCACATACATCAAACAGGCCATGCACACACGCACACGCACACTCACACGCACACTCACACACACACACACACACACACGCACACTCACACAAAAAAAACACACACACACAAAAAACACTCACAGTGTCTGAGAGTTGTGGTTTTAGGTCCAGTTTGAGGAAGCGAAAGGCAAGCACAGGAGCGATGCAAATAACCGTAGCTAAAGCAATAGTCAGCCACACCACTGGTTGTGCTAATGTGTTCTGAGAACTTCCTGTGGAAACATACACAAACACACACCCACATTTCACCCTAAAGATTACACCCACGTTTACCACATGTGGAGAATGACTTTCCAATCAGACACCGTTAGAGAAGTTCAGGTTCACTCGTTGTGTTAGTAAAAAAAAAACAGGGCTCTCACTCTCAAAAGATTTTCTTTGGGGTCGGGGGGAGATGGGGGGATTCACTTGAGGGAAAACAAGGAAAAGAAGTGTCTCATGCTCTTTTTCACAAATGGATGAACTGAATTTCGTATGAGTTTTGAATTTTAACTACATAATATATAGCAGCGCATCACCACTACTAGTAATAAAATAAAGAAAGAAAGAAAGAAAGAAAGAAAACAATTACAACTATTAATATTAGTAACAGAACTGCACAGGTGTTCAATAAACATTTCAGCACACTTAGATTTAACAGTAGAATGCTCTGGGACACCACTGGCGGTCCTGCTGAATGGTGTGCCCAAGACAGAGCAGGTAATTCTGCCTTAATAGTGAATTATTAGTGATCTTATTATATATCTGTTATGCCATGCATGAATCCACCAAGGCAGATCTGTGTACCAATTACAGCCAGCTCCGCCCCTTCTGTAGCTACTGTTGCTAGTTTGGACATTTCCTCTGTTCTGACAGTGGGACCTTTTTAAAGTTATATGCAAAATAAAATTAATTAATTGCAACTAACAATCCTCTCTAAATGTAGATATTAGAATCAAAACTGAACAATGTCTTATTAGCCTGATCGGCAATTTCTTGTAAAGCATTATCCAACCTAGCAACAGTTACTATGGCTGAAAGATGGCGGGTGGAGCTTGATGGGTGGCTTGAACTGAAACACATCTAATTCAGACCGCATGGCCTCCACAAACAGTGGGAACAGGAGGGTCTGGGCTTATATAGCTAGAACTGGGTGGTCCGAGCAGAGGGCCTTACCTAGGAAGTGGAACTGTTTAGGGAAGATGTTGAAGAGGACGCTGGAGTGCATGGTGAAAAGGATGGTGAAGTAGGTGCCCAGAGAGCCCCACACAAAGAAATGGTTAATTGCTGTCCAGTATCCAGTGTCCAAAGAGATCTACAGACACACACACACACACACACACACACACACGATAAAATGAATAGGTACATACTCAAGACTCATGTCATGGTACCATGTCCACTAGGGCATTATGTCACACCCAGATAATGTTAGCTAAAATCTCTAAAATGACTGGGACTGTGAAGCCTTTCAATACATTAAAGGGCCTGTATCATCACTTTTCTGAAATTAAAAAAGGCTTGAAGTCAGTAAATACGGTTAAAGTTTTAGAACATATGTTCTTTTCCCATCCATTCAGTCCATCTATGGAAGCTAAGCTGCAAAAAAAAATCCAGTTCTCAAATCAGTTCTTGTGATGCCCCAAAACCAACATCTCCTTATTCAGCCTACAGCAGTTTAGCCCTGCCCATTTGTGCTGAGGTTCCAAACCGGCTGTTTACTTCTAAGGTATAAACAGAGATGGGGGAAATAGTATAAGAATGAATTATGATGAAGTATGAATTATATTTTTCATTCACAAACTCTGTAATGAACATAATTCCAAACAGATTGCTACGTATCAATACATTATCAGAGCATCTGTTAACGTACAGTGAAAAATATGACAGATTTAGCTACAGAGACTGGTGGTGATTGCTTTGACTGATGTGCCAATAACATAAGTCATTAACAGAAACAGAAAATTAGAATTTGGCACTAGAGTCATCAAAAGTGCCAACTGGCAGATCCTCAGAGGCTATTTACGAGGAAGATCTGAGCCTGGTCAGCATTTTTACTGCCCAGTCCGCAAAAGAATTTTCTGTCTAAGTGATTGTTTCATTAAAGGCATAATTTGTTTAGTTGTTAGGATTAACGCTACAAAGCACAAGCTTATACCCACTAATTAGCATGCAAACCGCATGCACACACTTGTTGCAAACTATACAGAGTTGGAATCAAATTTACACATTTTTCCACTTGCCCAATATGTAGTTGATCAGACAATTCAGGTTTGGAGTCCAGATTTTATTTCTTTAGTTTAGAACGTCAGTTTAGTTTAGAACTTTGGTTTAGAACCCCCGGATATTAATGAACATTTTGCCATTGGAACAATGCCATTATTTCAAAACGCCACATTTCAGTTATAGAAAGAATAATATTGAAAATAAATCTTAAGAAGGACACAATGTGACTTACTTAGAAAATCTGAGCCTGGTCAGCATTTTTACTGCCCATTCAGCAAAATAATTTTCTGTCTGAGTGATCTTATACACTCCCAAAAAATTTCTCAACTTGATTTCTGCAGACAGCCTTTAGACAACAGAGTCTTCCACAAACCACCTCAGCAGTAGAAGAGCTGATCTAGAATCAGTTTTTATGAAAATGAACACCATAAGTATGAAGGAATCTGATCCAGGATCAACCCTGGTTTTTGAAAATGTTGTCAGTAGCACTTGTTTTTATAGTTCACAATAAGTCATGTTGAGCCCTAAACCACTGCAACAAGTCTGAACCACCTTAATGAAGAGTCGGTTGTTGTTTGAACTGGTTGGGAATTTTGACGATGTTTTTACAGAAAACATTTGGGTGAATACTAACTACTACTGTTAGCAACATTAGCCTCATAGCTCCAGTTCTAAAGTAAAGAAGCAAAATTTGGACTCCAACATGTCTTGGATGATCAACATCTGGGAAACATTTTATATTAACTGATTCCCTATTATCAATTTATTGATTGTTAATTAATTGATATTGATCGAAAGGGTCAAAATTTGATCTTCTTACATGTTAACCGTTCAGCTTTTAATTCTAACTTCAATAGTAATTGCCAGGATGCAGGAGGACCGACCTGCACGCTGACGACGATGACGAGGGCGGTTGCAGTGGTGACGGCGAACGTCTGGTAGTCGGCGAGGGGGGCACCGTTACTCTGGGTGGCCTGGGACAGAACCCCGTACGGGATGAAGAACAGCACCACAGAGGTGTAGATGCCCTGCGCGATGCAGATGAAAAACTCACGCTTGTTGAAGAGCAGGTTTAGCTGACCCGGCTCGTAAAGCTTCGGGTACTCCAGACTCCGCTGCTCGGGAACGTCCTGCACACATGGGACACCATAATTACATAAGTGGTTGTGTAAAAAAAATAGGTGGATAAACAATACACCCAAGCTTTTTTCATGTTTTACATTTACAGTTTCTTACCGGGTACTAAAACATGATCATTATGTGCAATATCCTATTATGTCCAATAGTCTTACCATTTTCAGTATCACTACTTATGTCAGTAAGTACTCCTAACTACCATTTGTATTACTAGTAGTTCACTTAACTGAAAGTTATTTGTCCATAGTATTAATACTTCAGCATTTGTGAATATAGCATAACGTATTTTGTATAGAGTTTTTTTCTGCAAAGTTCTTTTCTGCAAAAATTTGTATTTATTTAGACTTTTACATAGTACTTCTCTCTGTGTCTCTGTGTGTCTGTGCAGTCATAACATAAACAATATCCTCTGGAATCAATAGTTTTCTGATTCTGAAAAACAGCCCAATAACGCACAGTCTTGGTCATAAATAATTCCAAAATTCCAAAATTACTGGCTAAAACTAAATTCTTGGTGTTTTTTTACTCACTTTTCCACAGTTTGACAAATACACTGTATTTGCACCCTTACCTGGTCAAAGATGCCCATAGCCAGAACAGGCAGCGAGGTGTATACGATGTTATACAGCGTGATGAAGTACTGGTCATACACCGTCTTAATGAAGAGAGAAGGACAGGGAGTTAGCATAAGTATAAACATAATACATACAGTACTGTGCAAAGGCATCTATGCAAATTGTTTAAACCCAATTTTCTCAGCTTGTGATAAAGTGTCTTTCTGACAGCAAAGTTAACATCAGAATAAATACAAACAAACAAAAAAGCAGTAAAAAGTATCAAGATTTGTTTTGTTTGTGAAAAGTAGTTGATATTGTGTGAGCTGGTGAGGAGAACACAGGTTCGGTTCCAGATTCCTCCTCAGTTCCTCCAGCCGTTGTTTGGATTTGTGAAACTCCATCAGCAGCTCCTGATTTATTTAATGAAGGACTGACTGACTCAAACCAGGTTTCTGATGGAACCTCGAAGTAATACTGGACTTCCACAAGAACACACTGATATACTGAACATACAATCACTATTTACTAATTTATTATTTATTTATGTATTCTTATTTATTCTTTAGTTTTATTTAGTATATTTAGTAATATTAATGTGAAAAAAACTCACTGCTTATCTGAACAGTTTTTAAATATTATTTTTGCAAGATGCTTGCACAGTACTGTACATTAGTAGAAATACTATAATATCAGTATAATATGAACAATTTTTACCCCAGTCTTCCTCATGGAGAAATCTTCGCCTATAGCCAACAAACTTACCTGGGCAGAGAATCCACAGAAGAAGCCGAACCAGAAGTGCACCATGGTGAAGGCAAAGTTTTTGTAGAAGAAGTAGCAGAGGAAGCGGCACATGCGTAAGTAGGACCAGCGGCCGTGCACCAGTAGGAGGCGCTGTAGGAAGCGGAACTGGGAGAAGGAGTAATCAGATGCCAGCACCGCCTGGATGCCCTCCTGCCCGCTGATGCCCACACCGATGTGAGCCGCTAGAAAGAGAGCAAAGAAAAAGAGGAAAAGCGTTAAAGGACAAACATCAGATTTACAGTTGTGCAGTTGTTTGCTCTCCCTAGATGTAGTCGAGGTTAGCATTGCTAACAAACACGAAGTCAATAGTCACCCAAATCTTTTCTGAAAATACATCCCCAAAACGCCTCTTGGTCTGCATCCAGCTCTACATTCAGGTGGCATTGATTTGTGCATGTGGTTTAGGACACAGTATGACTTATTGACAATGACTGAAAACAGTATCTGTTTTCACAATCCACCTCAGGAGTTGGAACACTCATTTAGAATCAGTTTTTGGCAAGAAGAGTCATAAATACAGAGTAATCTGATTCAAGATCAGTTCTCTCTAGTCCTGGTGTTCTCTAAAATGACTAGCTGTTGCAAAGTTTTGTTCGGTTTGATAGCTCACAGTAAGTCACTCTAACCACTTCTACAAGTCTGCTCCACCTTAATGAAGAGCTGGATGCAGCTTGAGTGGGATGAGGGGTGTATGTATGAAAACAATTTGGGTGACCTTGTGTGTTTGTTAGCATTGTAGGCAAAATTTGAATACCAAGTATTGTGGCTGATTCAGTACATCTGGCTCCCTAAAGGCCTAAGGCCTTACATTTTCTTTAAACTAGATATAGTGATCAAAATAAACAAACGATATATTGAGCAGCCTTAACAGTGACCGATGACAAGCATCAGCCTCAAAAATGGTTTGTTGTTCCATTATCGAATCGGAGATTGACCCCAGAAACCACACTAATTTGGGCCCATTGTCCCAAATGATGACTGGATGTGTGTATGTGTGCATGGGGGCGAGCGAAAGAGGAAACATGCCGAAAGGTGTTACGGGACGGCGAGGTCTGGCCGTAACACCACGTCTGACGGTTTCTATAGTAACACCATCCTTATGAAACACAGTTGAGACATGGTGACATGTTTTTCTTCCTAAAGCAGAAGGAAGTGACAACATACGGGACACAATTCAATGGCAAACATGCCCCGGGCCTTATGCAGACAAACACAGCTTCACACGAGAATGTTCAAATTCAGAGTATACACACACAAACACACACAGACACACACACACACACACAGTAAATACAAGACTAAATCTCTCCCCAATTAAAGGTGGACAATATAGCAGAAGTCTAACACTACAACTGAGTCCTCCACTTGAAGGCATCTTCATGATGCACAACAGGCATCGCAGGGTTTTGTTTTTGTAAGGCTGGAGTTTGGAGCAAACAGAACACACCAGCAAAACAGCAATGGCACATTGGGTGGGAGTTGGTGGGGAGGGGGTTCCAAATGTAGGCACGCTTAGAGGAGAACACTAACCACCACCTCTGTTATGTCACCTAACAAACGGCTACACTGGCTAGCATCATGGTGAATAATGGAGGGAGAGGGAGGACCATCCCACCAACCCAGAAAATGTGAGGCAGACTCCTGGCATTTGATGGGTGTGGCATTGCCAGGCATCGCAATCTTACGAAGATAGGGCCATTTGACCTCATATTCACTAAATTTCATGAGCCAAGTTCATTTCATGAACTTTCCAATTTTGTTTACACTGAGAGCCCAGTTCAGTCATAAAAGAAAAGAAAACATAAAAAGACTATATAAAGTGTTTAAAGAGAGCAAAAAGTCAGGTTCAACCGGCCGTACTCTCAACTTCGTTCGGCTAAAATGACGGCTACAAACTGCACAGTATGCATGAGACATGCCATGAGACGTAAGCTAAAAACTGAATATTTCGGCCATAACCCAAAAACGCAGAACTCATGTGATACCCTGGTTGTTTACAAGTTACTGTTGGTCAAAATATTTTTTTTTTAATTCCTTCAGTTGTCCAGTGTTCTGCAAATGCTAATGATACCCAACACAATACCAACAATAAAGACCCTGTTTATACCTGGTTACTTCATGTGTCTTGAGTATTTCTGGATTGGATATGATCCACATAAAAATGCAGGTGTGAACACATTTAAAACAGATTCAAAACCACTTCAGAAGGTCTCTGACATAATACAGGCATTGCTGCTCCTTCAGTTCATATCCTGACCTGAGTTTTCCTCCAAGTTTAATCTTAGTTCTGTAAACCACCCTAGAGTCAGTTATCACAAATAAGGCAGCAGTTTCACTTCACCTCACCTTGCCAGTTTAACTGTTTTGCTACGTTTGGTTCATGATTTTATCACCTCCTGATTACTGCAACTCCTTATATGTGGGTTTGCCTCAATCTGCGCTATTTCGTCTTCAGCTGGTTCAAAATACAGCAGCTAGATTCATAACTGGTACTAGAAAAAAGAACCATATTTCTAATTTCCTGGCTTCTCTCCACTGGTTGCCAGTTTGACTTAGAGTAGACTTTAAAATGTTGCTGTCTGTTTTTAAAGCTTTGCATGGGGGAGCTCCACAGTGTATTCGTGACCTCCCTACTCTGCGCCAAGATCTCTTAGGTGCTCCAGTAAACTGCTTCTCGTAGTACCAAGATCACAAATAGAGTCTTGAGGTGACAAGGCTTTCTCCACTGCAGCCCCCAAGCGTTGGAATGTGCAGTTTGTTTATGTTTTGTAGACATCCTCACGTTTTGGCAACACAACTCATTTACTTTGCATTTTTTCTGCACGGAGTGTCAGTAAACTTTGTACGTTTTTGTGTCACAATTGTGCCATAATCTACTAGCAAAAATGTAACCACAATAACACACTTGAGGTCGTGCCATAATGTGGACATCGGTAATTGCTGAGGAATGTAGTGTATTTGTCAAATAATTTAATTACTGGATTATTCAAAGTAGCTACTGATAATTAATTAAACTTACTGGATTATTTCTAGCAATTACAGAGTAAGTCATTGCAGTTTGTCTCAGGAGAACAACTATCCTATACAGCCTCTTCTTGTAAACACTGACTGTGTTGGGCAAAATTGTGCTTTCCTTTTGAACAGAACAGAAAATGAGAAGTGCAGGCTTGCTTGTTGTATACAAGCTTATTTGCATATTCACCACATGGTAATCAAATTTCAGTCTGGCTGATCAGAGATGCATTTGACCACCAAATGTAAACACATGTGGCTAAAATCTTAACCGGATAAAGTCTGAACACTAGTCCATGTGACCTGGTGTAAATGGGGTCATACAGGCCTGGATAAGCTGCCACTTAACTGCCATAGAAATAAATGTGCCCAACAATTTAACAGTCTGTGTTTTGTTCACAGCTTAATGAATCTTATGTGACCAAACATTTTACGGCCAGAGATATTTTTGTGAAGTTATCTGGCGCCCAGAGATGCAGAAAAACAAATAAACATGGACAAACAAATATTGGGGGGAGTTTTCCCTCTGTTTTTCCTGGCTGGCTTTGTGAATTCCAAGCGGAATGTGGAGCGGCAGCCACGGCCTTTGGGTCAACACAAGAATTCCCCCACACTCGGCCTAACGACTGTACAGAATGGCTCAGGCACGCAAGGTGCTAAGGTAAACGATGTCTACCTTCCCTGTCTTGGCCAATCGTGATGCAGGGGTCAGGCAGGCGTGCTTACCCAACAATGCAGGTCAGTTTTATTTACACCGGTTTGGAGTTCAGGTTTAGTGGAAGGGGAAGTGTTGTGCTGAGATGGACGCGAGAAGTTACCAAGGTATTTTCCGGGCATGGAAAGAAGAAGAAACCTCCCAAAATCTCAATGGAGTCTTGCAGAAGATTAGAATTCCACGTCTGGATTAAAGTAATGTTTTTTAAATACAACCGATCAGCCAGGACATGTTTGGTGTCTGGAATTATCTTTGAAGCTATGAGGCTTATGTGGCCAACAGGAACATGTAGCATATAAAACATGCTACTCTACTTCTTTAGTTTAGAACCGGAGCTACATGGCTAATGTCGCTAACACTAGAAGTCAAAAGTCACCATAAAATACAGATCCATAACTTCTCTCAACCCACTCAAACCACGTCCAGCTATGGTGGAGCAGACTTGTAAACATGGTCTGACAGATAAAATTTAGGATTCAGTATAGCTGCTGCTACTGATTGTTCCCTTTTTAATAAACATTTTAGGTAATAGTTAGTGCAGGGCACGTTAACGTGTTATTATCGCATTAACGCATTATTTACTTAACGCCGACAATTAATTTATCGCGCATTAACGCATTTTTTTTTAAAAATCCTTTTATTTTGAAAGTTTGTTGCATTTTTGTGCTCGGGTGCGAGCAGCACGCAGCGCTCTAAATCTCGGCTGGTTTACGCGGGGCCAGGCGTCCCATTACTTTTGTCCATATAATATGTCCTCATTACTTTTGTCCATATTATATGTCCATTACTTTATCCA
>JBBPCZ010000007.1:2708774-2731573 GCA_037974445.1 Brycinus macrolepidotus
AGAGAGAGAGAGCAAAGAAGGACAAAATCTCAGTGATGTGATGCAGTAATAAAACATACAGAGTAGAAGTGAGTAAGGACCAGTTATTAGTCAATGATTTATGAGCACAGCTGAATGAAGATAAGGCAGATACTCACATGCCATTGATAAGAACCTGAGACTGGCGGTTATTCACTTGGTTGTCACTCTTGTGACGAAACTACAGCAGAAACAGAGAGAGAAAGAGAGAGAGAGAGAGAGACATGGAGAGAAAGAAAGAGAAACAGAGAGAGAGAGACAGAGAGAGGAAGAGAGAGAGAGAAAGAGAGACAGAGAAACAGACAGAAATATAAGGACACATTTCATCTTATGACTCACACATGCATACATACAGAGTCCTATAAAAAAGCTTCGAAGTTATTTTGTTGATTTTCTAAGTTAAAATCATACAATCATACATACGCTTAAATGTGACCAAACTTTATAGCAAACAGCAGTTGTGATTATTAATAGTGATTATGCTTTAAAATGTAAGGAAGAGTGCTCATTTTGTGTTAAGAACAACAATTCAATTGAATAAAATGCTGTTATTTAGTATGACACTTTTTATTTGGCAGTTTAAAGGAGAATTCCACCATTTTTTCAACATTTCTGACTAATTAAAGAGTTAAGATGTAAATAAAAAGTCATTCAGAGTGGGTTCCAAGAGAGAGAGAGAGAGAGAGAAACTCACGTAGTCATCAGTGGCATCTTTGACTGCAGTGATGCTCAGCACCAGTACTAAAGGCACGATGGTGGTGAACCAGGACAACGAGGAAATCTGAGGAATCAACTGAGAGAGGGAGATTGATAGATAGATACATAGATAGACAGACAGAGAGAGAGAGAGAGAGAGAGAGAGAAAGAGAGACAGAGAGAGAGAGAGAGACATAAAGAGTGTGTTATCCTAAAGCTAACATAGTAGTCAAGTAATTGAGGCTTGTGGATACAAGCATAATGTGCTGGTCAGACACTAGGGGGCGCTCCACAGAGAGACCAAAATGAATTTGTTAACGGCTAAACCTCATTATCACTGAAAAATGCACTTATTTTCTCACCACAGACCAAACATTTCAACAAAATATGTCTATTTTAGACCCCTTTTTTACCCCAGTTATAGGACAGTTAATGTACATTCATGACAATGAGTTGATCAGCTGGCCAACCAATCAGATCTCAGCAGCAGTAATGTTAGGGCCATACTGCTCAAAATTAAAGAAAATTCTCAAGGGAAGACTAGAAAAATATTACTTTTTTAGCTCCATTCACCGCCAATCATTGTCGACTCACTTCTGAGGATCCGCTAGTATTCTGCTATCATGTCTTTTCTATAATGTGAAGAACAGAAAGTCCTGAAGCTCCTTATAAAGAGGCCCTGATAAAATTACAGACAAAATTCGGGCTTCAGGTCAACTGCTTCTGCTGGTTTTAGTTGTCTGATGTACTTTTGTCCTTGTTTATAGTTATCATATAGTCTATTAGATGCTAGTTAGCAACTCGACATGGTTTGAGACAAGTGTGATAATTCAGGCATGCAAGCAAACTTCACATGACTTGGTTGATCGATTGCATTCTGGTTACCATACATGCTAATGTTTCTAAAAATGAATGGAAGCTAGTAGCCACCGGTTAGCAGCATGTCATTTGGACAATCAGGGACAATTGGCTTCCACTCATGATAGCGTTACAGACTGGACTCTTCCTAAATGTGACTTGAGGCTGATCACTTTAAATTTTGCTCGGCGTAGTGGACGCTGTCCTTGTCTGTCCTGCTCTGTGTGGTGTAAGATGACGGCACCACTAGCGCTGTCTCGCCTCACCTACTCGGCTCCATCTGCCACTCTCCTGTTACGCAATGTCTGCCTCTGGGCACGAGGGCTGCAGCCCGGGCCTGTCCGCCTCAATTCAGTCCCAGGCTTACAGATCAATAACAGCCAAGCAGGATGCTAAAGAAGACCGTAACCACGCTAGCACACTTATTATAAAGCACAAGGAAGGCTTAATCTTTCCAGCCGCCACGGATATGCTTGTTCAGCTGATTCTTGGCACTTTTCCAGTGGCACAAGGAACTGTGCTGTAACGCGAACAAATGTATTTATTTCTACTACAAATAAAGCCACCTGTACCGGAGCTGTTGGACGGGAGGGCCAAAAGTGGGCTGCAGCCGAGCTGACTGCATCACTGCTCTCTGAAATGTTGTCATCACAACATGGAAAGATGCCACGGTTTTTTTGACTGTCTGCGCAAAAAAACAACAAAGGAGATACAAACTAACAACTAGGAAGTCGAAAAAGTACAAGCATTACTGTGGGCTGAAGATAAATTTCAGTGGGAGTTTTCTATGAAGCTAACAAATTTATCTTTAACGCTGTGAGAAACAAAAAGGTGTTTCGGGCCATCACTAACAAGTTAGCTGGGTTAGGTTTTCATCACATGGCTAAAGAACATCAAGAAAAAACAAAAAATTCAAACAAGACTATAAATAATAAAAAAACACAATAACAAAAGCAGCTCTGGTAGAAAAACCTTCCACTGGTTCGATACCATGGACGCGGTTTTAAGACGACGACCTTCCAAAAACTGTGGAAAAGTGGCTTTACTGAGTTATCGTCAAGTTTTAGGTGGTAGATACACAGAATGATAACTTCTGCAAAGGCCGCATTTTAAGATATTGTTTTTTCTTACGCAGGGAAGCACGACATTAAAATTTGGTGAAAAATGTCCCCTGTAGAGGATGTGTAAATATTTACATTTTTAAAAAATCATCAAGTCTTTGGACTCCCTTTACATAAAGCTTTTGTGGCATCACAAACACAGTGACTTCAAAATGGACTCTTTTCTTGCAGATAAATTTGCATGTTTGGACTGGGGACTGGGGACTGTTCCATTAACCAACCAAGGTCTCTTTTATCAAGGAGCACTCAATATATGAGAGTAAAGCAGGTGTGGAACACTATATGTCGTACTGTGTCATAGCTGCCAGGGCTTATTGTAGCGTATCAGTGTGTCATAGCTTATTTCAGAACATGGTTTATTATAGCATGCTGTAGCGTTTTGCAACGTGTCATAGTTTATCATTGCTTGTTGATGCATGTTGCAACATCTCAAGGTACATCATAGCTTGATGCAGCACACTGTAATGTATCATAGCAGATCATAGCATATCATAGCTTGTTGCAGCTAACTGCAGTGTATTATTGTGCATCATAGCTTATTGCAGCTTACTGTAGTGCATCACAGTATATCATATGGTATTATACTATATCATAGCTTGTTGCAGTGTATTGTAGTGTATCTGTGCATCTTAGGGTATCATACTGTATCATAGGTTGCTACAGCATACTGTAGTGCATCATAGCGTATCGTAGTGTATGATAGTGTGCTGTTGTTACAGTGTATTATAGTGTATCATAGCATATCGTAGCTTATCATAGCTTGTTATAGCTTTTAGAAGTGTATCAATGTATGATAGCTTGTTGCAGTGTATTGTAGTGTATCATAACACAGCATAGCGTATGATAGTGTATCGTAGTGTATTTTGGCATATCATAGCTTTTTGCAGTGTATTGTAGTGTATCATAGCTTATCGTAGTGTATCATAGTGCATCATAGCTTGCCGTATACTGTAGCCATGACTGTAACTAGCTAGATAGTTTCATTACTTTTGTTTATTACTCTCTCCAATCATGAGATTCAACTTCTGAACTGACAATGAGGTAGCTTCTATCCTACTATTTCAAAAAGTTGACTCCAAGATTACCCAATCAGCAGCGACATGACTGATTCTCCACTGCCCTCAAAACTGCCCTTATACTTACCCGCCCTTTGTTCGACTTCATTTGACATAAAAAAACTGGCAGTTCACCCATATTCAGGGCAGTAGGTCCATTAGCTACGTAAAATAGGTCATTTCTGCAAAACAGACCTCACTAACTGTGGGCCAACTTTCAGGTTATGACTGACACCTCCACACATACACTGCCTGCACCTTCACAGCTAAACCCATTTGGTCCCAGTGAAAAAGCAACTACAGCTTTGCACGATGGACGACTAGCATGACTAAGCCACCCCCCACCGGCCACTTTCAGACGGAAGGCTTGTGGTCGGTTGCTATGCTTACATGCACCTGTGAAAGCAAGAAATGGCTCATTATGGTGTGTACAGTATCTATAAACAAACGTAGAAAATAGCACCACAACACTGTCTTCTTTCACTTCTGCTGTAGACACTTTAAAACACAACCTTCAATACACTCTCTTAAACACACACTCACACTAGGAACATTATTACATTTTAATGGCATTTTATCCCAGTATGAAACTGCAGCGTATTTGTAAAATAGGTCATTTCTGCAAAATAGACCTCACCAACAATTAGATTCTGGTTAAGGCCCCGACTGTAGTGTATCACTGTGTATCGTAGTGTTCAGTATCATGAAGACATTAACAATTAACATGGCAAATTTTCAGCTTATTTTTACTGTATGGAAAACATATTCGGACCGGATCTTTCTTTATTTATACATAAAAATGACAAAAGACGAACATCGTGGTACCTGCAGAATGAGAAGAAACAGGAAGTAGGTGTTGGCAACTTCCTGGAACTGCTCAAACAGGTTGACTGGCAGGAAGGTGATGATGTTGTACTTTGAGGTCATGATGCAGTTGTTCTGCAGAGACAGAGGGGGGGAGACATTGCTGATTACATCATCAATTTTAAAAGTTGTATGAAGTCATGCGTGCACTAATTGGCCACTTTATCAGAAGCCCCTCTCTTGGAGACTGCTGCCTGTCTGGAGATGCACAGGTTGTGTCAGCTGTCCTCTAAACCTTTGGTTGGTTTCTGAGCATAGAGCCCCTCTTGGCTGGGTATCGTTGGGTCGTGGACCACTCTTATGGCACTTCTCCACTGGCACAAGGAACTGCATCGTACTGCGAACAAATGCTTTCCCATTACAAATAAAAAAACCCGCACCCAAGCCGTAGCCGTGCTGCTCGACGGCAGGGTTGAAAGCGGGCCACAAAACTGTCCGCGCAAAAAACAACAATGGAGACACAAACTAACAACTGGGAAGTCGGCAAAATGCAAGCACGACTGTCTGTTTGGGTGGAAGATAAATTTCAGAAGGAGTTTTCTATGACACTTACAAATTCATCTTTAACGCTGTGAGAAATGTGAAGGTGATCCAGGACAACACTAACAAGTTAACTGGGTTAGGTTTTCATCATACGGATAAAGAATGCAGAGAAAAGAATAACTCAAGACTATAAATAATAAAAGACCACAATAACAAAAGCGGCTTTGACAGAAAAACTCAACTCCATGGACGCAGTTTGGGGACGACCAGCCATAAACTGTGGGCAGAGAATTGCGCTGCTGACGCGTCAGAAACTGTGTTATTGGGCTGAGATACACTGGAAAATCAAAGCGTGCTGCAACTTCCTGTATACCTGTAGAAAAGTGCCTCTAGTCTAGCTGTGATGCTCATGTGTGTGTAAACCCCTGTAAATGAGCGCCACACACACTACCACACCACTACATGTCAATGTTGAGAATGGTCAACTGTCCAGACAGTATCTGACCAACAATGGCCCAGAAACTGACCAATAATTATTATAATCAATGGGAAACAAAGGGGAAATAGGCTACAGTGTGTATCTGTTCACCTGAACAGCAGACCTACGAGGTCACTGTTTCTAATAAAGTGGCCAGTGACTCTCTCTCTCACTCTCTCTTACCGCATACTGGAACTTCTCATTGTACTCCCTGTCATTGGCTCGGACCCTCCTTTCCTCTTCTGCAAAAGAAAAGATGCACTTAGAATACAAAAGAGTGTTAAAAACAAACAGTTATGGTTCTAAACTCTAAACCATGATCAAGGTCATCTTAAAATTGAATTGTGAAATAATACATGTTTAGGAGGAGAACCGTATTCCACCACCTCCTAATCCAGTGTCCTATAAAGGTACCATCTGTACCTTCCCGTGCCAAAGAGGAAGCACCCTACATCAACCCGGTTTCTTGGAGGGGCTTAAAGCAGCCCAGAGTTGCAGCTTAAGTTCCAAGCCTCTTTTCATACATTGTCCGAGGTAGTTTTAACACCCCCCCACCCGCCGACACCCCCACCCCCACCCAACAGTGTTGGTGGTATCATATGATAAGGGTGGCAAAATTGGCAATGACTTATTTTGTGGAGCAAAAAAAACCAAAACGAAACACTGAGCTTTGAACTGGGCTGTTTTTACTGAAGCACTTCACTTAAGATAAGCATCTGAAAGTGTACTCACACTACCCAAACACTCTACTACCCCACAGGAAGACATACACAGCTGACATCGCAACACCACAGTGTGTGTGCTATTTCAGGCTAGATTTGGGTTTCAGGACTGGATCGGATCCATCCGATTCAGCAGTTTCTGCCAATATTGGCCTGACAGGCATACCTGGTATCAATGTGTTATCAGTGTATTTAGTTCAGTACAATTATTAATAATTGGTGAATTTGATCATACTGGCATTTGGTGGTAAGTTCAAAATCTACTGACCCCAAAACAAAGCCAGCACACCAGAATCCTCCTTGGTTTCACAGCTAATGCTGTCTGGCAGTGTCCGGCCTGTAAAGGGGCTGCTGAGCGATCGGACAGGACGTGATCGATGAGTCACACCGTTATCCAGCCAGACAAATGCGGGCAAGTAAGCGTGAATCAGAGGCTATTAGCCTGTACATCAGCATCAATGACACGCACAGTGCCGTGTCCAGTTAATGAAGTGTGATGTGTAATTAGGCATCATTTGTCGACTGGTTTGAGTAAAAGATCGCCCACTGCGAGAGCCAGAGGGCACGATACAGGACAGCCAATGAAAATGCAGTCATTTACATATTACAGTCTTAAAGGCACAATGACAAAAATGGCCTGTTCAGTTCTAAGAAACAAAAAAAAGGTTGGAAACGGTCATGTGGCCACATATCACCACAAAGAAAAAAAAACAAACCACAAGGAGGCATAGAAAGGGCCCTAAAGTTAATTTGCCTTTAATCCATCTAATATTTTTACTTTTTTGTAATGTATATATGTAATGTAATGTACATATATAATGTTATATATATATGTATAATATGATATCAGGATATTTTTTATAATATTTTGATTTCTCATTCAAATTGAATTTCTAATTTCTTTTTCTTTTGTGTCATTGTTCTGGACAGCGTTCTAAATGAATTTTTATTTACAGCTAGCTAGTTTCCTACTAATATTACTAATATTAAAGCTATAAAGTTGTACTAGTATGTTAAAGTGGGGCTAGTATGTTAAAAATACTTTGATGATGAGAAAAGGGCTTTTATTTCATTGAAAACATTAAACACTCTGAAAATCATTCATTTTTTTCCCTGATTCTCCTCCACAGTTTAGCCATGGCTAGTTCCACCCACTAGCTAGGACTCCCCCCTCACATGATATCACCAAGTCAAGGAGGCTGAAGTCTAGCACGTGCTTCCGTCACGTGAAGCTCCTCCGCATCTTTTCAAACTGCCAGCGTCATTGGGCAGCTTCAACATGCTTGGAAGAGAACACTAAACACCAGTATTGTTAGTTCACCTAATGGCTAATAGTTAACCTATACTGGCTAACATCGGGCTGAATTCTCTCTTGGCTGTGAAAACACAAGCCTTTCCTGAAATCAAGTTTTAATCAATATAAAAAACTGTACAAAGCAGTCCATAATGGCTTAATGGTTTATTTTAGTACAGTTAGGGATTCGGTTCCTGTTGCTGGGGACAGAGCTTCAGGTTATGACTGACGCCTCCACACATACACTGCCTGCACCTTCACAGCTAAACCCATTTGGTCCCAGGGAAAAAGCAACTACAGCTTTGCACGATAGACGACTAGCATGACTAAGCTCTCCCCGCTGGCCACTTTCAGATTGAAGGTCTGTGGTCGGTTGCTATGCTTACATGCACCTGTGAAAGCAAGAAATGGCTCATTATTGTGCGTACAGTACCCTGTGATTCATATCGGTAAAGAAACGTAGAAACTAGCCCCACAACAACGTCTCCTTTCACTTCTGCTGTAGATACTTCAATACACAACCTTCAATACACTCTCTTAAACACACATTCACACTAACACTGGGAACATTATATGATTTCAATGGGATTTTAATCCAGTATGAATCTGCAGTGTGTAGGTTTCAGTCTGACGGTAATAACTGTGATTTTAATCCAGTATGAATCTGCAGTGTGTGTAGTTTTTACCAAGTGATTTTAATCCATCATAAATCTGCAGTGTCTAGTTTTTACAGTCTGACTGTAATAACAGTGGAGTGATTTTAATCCAGTATAAATCTACAGCGTCTGGTTTTCACGGTCTGTCAGTAATAACTATGAAGTCGTTTTTATCCAGTATGAATTTACAGTGTGTATAATTTCGTTAATCCATTTAATAATGAATTTTGCTTGAAAAAAAAGGGCTGTAATTGTTACTAAATGAAATTTTTGATTAAATGTTGGTGTATTTTTATGATGTTGTATTATGACTAACAGCACCACTCAATTGTGAAGAAAATAAATAAATAAAACAGCCCATATTGGTTTAACGATTTATTTTACTACAGTCAGGGATAACAACAGCAAACATAAACAGGGAATGCAAATGCTCTCAATACTATTGAGTAAAGCGTGCATTAAAATGATGAGGACAGGCTGTTAGGTCTAGCTGGCACAGGACAAAATGGGAAACTGACATACTGAGACGAAATGCTTCCAACAACCAGCGGCAAATTGCATTTTACAGCTGGTAATTATGTTCAAGAGCGGACACTTTCAAGAAGCGACTTGGTCTGGAGCCTGGGCCCAACTCTCCACAACAGTCCGTCAATTGAGAGGGCAATTTACAAGAATCACAGTCCAGTCTGGTAGATAAACAGGCTCCGTCTGGCTCTCCTGGACAGTGTGCATCTGTCACTGGGCACTCAGCTGCACAGAGCATTGCTTCTGGTTTTACTGCTGTGTGTAGAAGATGCAGAAAGACCAGTATGGTCACCTTCAACCCCGCTGGAGCTGAATTAGTTTTATGTAAGGAGGTTCTGCAATTTTAGTGACTTCTGATGAGATTACATCTTGACAGTAATAATTGTGGAATTTGAATCTGCAGAGTGTGTAGTTTTTACAGTCTGATAGTAATAACTGTAGGGTGATTGTAATCCAGTATGAATTTGTTGTGAGTAGTTTTACAGCAATAACAATGGACTGATTGTAATCCAGTATGAATCTGCACTGTGTAGTTTTTACAGGCTGACAGAAATAACTGTGTGTAGTTTATACAGTTTCGCAGAAATAACAGAGGGGGAATTTTAATCCAGTATGAATCTGCAGTGTGTAGTTTTTACAGTCCAGCAGTAATAATTTTAGATTGATTTTAATCCAGTATGAATCTGCAGTGTGTGTAGTTTCTTCAGTCTAATAGTAATTATTGTGGAAGGATTTTAATCCAGTATGAATCTGCAGTGTGTGTAAATTGTAAAGACTGCCAGTAATAATAATGGAGGGATTTTAATCCAGCATGAATCTGCTGTGTGCAGTTTTTTACAGTCTGACAGTAATAAGTATGTAGTGATTTCAATCCAGTATGAATCTGCAGTGTGATTAGTTTTTAGTCTTGCAGTAACTGTTGAGTGATTGTAATCCAGTATGAATCTACATTTGCTTTTTACAACAGTTGCCTTAACTGGTCTGTCAAATCTTGCTACAAATTACACTACATATCCTCCTTTTGTAAAACTAATCCAGCTCCAAATAGTGCTTACGTCCGAGAAAGGACCGGAGGGCCCATAAATTACCTAAGCACCACCAACAACTTAAGGCAGTGGTTTAATGTACACATCTTTTGATATTTATGCTTCAACTTTGTACCTCAGTGATTACTCAGTCATTCCACTGTTCCCATTTAATTTCATAGTAGAGAACAGGAGCCCCTCTGCACATGGCCAAGAAGCAGGGTGGGCAGCCTTCCCTCTGCGCTGCTGTAATATTGATGAGAGTTTTAAATCAGGCTGACCTGATTACGCCCAGCATGATGGAGAAAGACAGAACACACAGACCATATCGCTTCTGGCTCGGCCCAAAAATCTGATTTACCCCTCAAATGTGGTCGATCAGCCAAGTCACGTCCGCTGAAGCTACAAGGCTAACGTAGATAACGAGAAATGGATGTTATTTACAGCCAGGTCAGCACCGTCCACACTGGCTGAATCATACTTATATCCATGTATATAGACAACAATACATCGTGCAGGGGCAGAAACCACATAAGCCAGTGTATTTGAGATTACAGCGTGTGTAATTTTGTTAACTGGGTTTTAATCCATTTAATAATACATGTTGCTCGTTACTGTTAATTAATAAATGAAATCATAGATTAAATATCGGTGTATTTCATCAAGCATTTTGACTAACAGCACCATTCAATTGTGAAATAACAGCCCTTGTGTAATACAGGGACAGAAACAGCATAAGCCAGTGTATTTAAGATAACTTAAAGGGGAACTTTGGCCAAAATGGAAAAATTCCCATCGCAACAACCTGTCCCACAGTAATCTCTAGAGTGAGATTTTCTAGTTTAAAGGCTTGGAAATCCCCATTCTGACATATCTTGAACCTGGTGGGAAGTTTTGAAATCTACAGCTCCTTTTGGGAGATTTTGGGGGCTGGAAGGAAGGAAGTCAGAAAGCTAACATTACAGCTAGATTACAGTCTGTATCTATTAGATTTTTTTAGGGCCATAGAGAGATTCAAAATAGTGGGTTTGACTTATTTGTGCAGTGCATGCTGGGAACTGTAGTTTGAGAACACTGATGGACACATAAATGCTAGCTTTAGGCTGAATGCCCCTTTAACAATTCAGGCATGCATTTAGCACAATGCTAATCCAGTTGGTATAAGCCCTCTTTACACTAGCTACAGTAGCTTCAAAGCCCCCCAAATTGAAAGTGTGCTAATTTCACTTTTGGCCTGAAGCCACAGCACTGATTGGCTCTGCACAAACCAGAACAAACGGAACAAACCAGCTGAAAGCAGGTCTGGATGCCAGTGGGCGCAAAACCCGCAAACATAAGCGCATTTACAGAAATGACCAGGGGCTGCACTTGCACCACAGCGGCGCATCAGAAAAGGTCAAACTGAGCAGCCTCCGCTTTGCTAACGATGACTTCCTCGCACCTCCTGCTCTAAATTACTAACACCCTCTGTGGTTTCCTGCCCGAAAGGCCACTCTGAGCTTTCACTCCAAAACCAGACGCGGCCTGCAGCTCTCACACACATTCATGGTGTTAACATCTGAGGTGGGAATGAGAGAGTCGCAAATAAGTCTCAAGTCTTGACACTCAAGTTCTGAGTCAAGTCTCAAGTTGAACCCCGAGCACGTTAGTGTGCAATTTTCAGCAAATTTAATGCCTGAACACCCAAAATGATGGCCCAAAATTGATAAAGTATCAAATATACAATAAACTGTTTTTTTTTACCTTTCCAAAATGGTTTATGTATACAAAGTGTGACATTAGTGCAACTGCATATGAGACATGCAGTTAACTTTAGAACTAAAACGTGATATAGATAAACGACAAATGATTTTCAGGCGCATGTTCTGAGCAGAGAACCTGTAGTGAAGAGAACTGCCACTCGATAATATTTTCTAGCTTTAACGGACATGGAATCATGTGCTTTTGTGCAAAACGAATATTCAAAAAGCTCGCCAGCCAGTCAGCACTCAGTAGTCAGAATGCTGCCCGTCCTGTTGCTCTCTAGTGTTTTTCAGTCCATTTTTGTTATAATGGGCAGAATTATAGTGCACTGGCTCTGGTTTTGAGTCTCTTCAACTAGGAGATGATAAAAAGACCAAAATACCAGCTTAGCATTTCCCAGTCCCCAAACTCAAGCTTCATCTCTCGTGTCCTTTAAAATAAATTTAAGCAAAGAGTAACTATAGTTACAGGTGAAATGCATGACAGTGAATCAGCTGAACTGAAATTTGATTCATTGAAACAAACAGTTTGATAGAACCAAAATCAGACCAAATCTTCTGTATGATCAAAGTCGAGTTGCAGGCCTTTTTTGATTTTGTCACGTCTCAGGTCATCGAACTTGTGACTCGAATCCAAGTCATATGACTCGAGACCATTTCCGGTACATGCATATACAAACACCAACATACACAAACGTATTTATGTCAAAACCTCATATATGATTCGATCCTTAGGAAATTAATTAGTGCTTCATGAAATTTCAAATTTCACCACAATTCCAAATTGATTTACACCCATTAAATACAAACGTACAAACTCTGATGTCACTGTCTTGTGGCGCCTCGATGTGATTTTTTTCCACTCTTCTCATTCTACTGTCCTGGTCAAGGTCATATCTGCTTTTCTACTCTCTCTCTCTCTCTTTCTCTCTCTCTCTCTCTGTCTCTCTCTAATCAGTCCCGATGAAAATCGACACCGTCTCCGAGCCCCCGCCATGCAGCACCTGCCTATTGGCTGCCGATGACATAATGGCAGAGAGCCGGTTCCCAGCTAGAGTCGTTCCTTCCTAAACTGGGCCATCAAGCACTTTTAAACACCCTGCCCTTTACTAACGCAGCCAAGGGCAGCTTCACAGATTAGCCGCAGTGACCGCAGCATGTGCTACCGCCGTGAAAAACAGTTTGAAACAAAAGCTTTTGATTTTGGGCCAAACTACTTCTTTAAAGAGGAAATTTCTCCAATTTTCACAATCTTAATTCTATGGTTTAGAAAAACAAAGTCATTCAGAGTGGTATGATGTGAAATAGTTGATTCTAGAGATTCAGACTCAGATTTCTTTACAATGGTGGAGAATGGAACTAGGTGTCAGTCTGCACATATATAGCCATTTTATTTACCATATAACCCACCAGTGAACCTTAACATGCCTTCTGAGTATTTGAGTGTAAAGCTGATGACGATAAAACAGAGGTAAATCTGAACAAGTAAAGTTTCTATTGGAACTATTTTGCCTCAGAACGCCCTGGATGTACTCCTTCACCATGAATTTTTTAATATGTTTTAGGAGAAACCTTCTCAAACGATGGTAAAACAGTGTCTCGGGCATCAGCCAGTGCATCCATAACCATTTCACGTAATAACTTTCTGTGAGGGAGCTTTTAGAGGCATTAAGACATCTGGTTCCATTCACCACCACTGTGAACCAGTCTGACTCGGTAAGTTCCTCTGAAACAGAGCATCAAGCCACTCCGAATCTCAGGGATTTGTTTATGCACAAATTTTGCTCCTTTCAGCGCTTTCCAAGCATCTGTAACACTCCAGGTCTGAGCTGTGTCTGCTAAGGGATTCATTTCTTCGCTCTGCCCCGTTTCCACTACTCTCCATCCACCATGTGCCTGTGCACGTGCCTCTCTATTCTGACTCATCATCTACCGATCACCCGCTCACATGCAGTCACCACTGCCCCCGTCCATTCGCCCTTCTCCCTTTCCTATCCCTCCTGGAATGGTGGTCTCAGGCTAGGAAGCAGGGGATTGATCTTATGATCATATCTCAGAATACACCAGCACACCGTACAACAGCATAAAATAATAAAAAAAAAAAAACAGATTTAGACCAGTTACAGAGCCTGTGAACAACCACTGGCGTCACATTATCACAATTAAAACTGCACAGTAAGAAGAAACCAACTGGACATTATGTTACTATCATTGCTATTTTTACTTCTTTCTCATGGCACAGGGTCTCGTTTCTGCATTATTTCAAAATTAAAACTATCAAAATGTTTAGTTTGCTTATGTGGTCGATTAATACATGAATGATTTTCAGGTAATCATTTAATAAATGCCAAACCATCTATCTAACAACATCTGCTAAAAGTTAAACGCTGCTGCTCACTAGGCGTTAGTGTTAGCTTAGCATGACAACAGTCTGCTCAAGACGGAAAATATTTGTTTCTGGATAACTAAAGTTTAGAAGATGACTCAAACCTCAAAAAAAAGGGTCTGGTGTTGGAAGAGCAGAAAGGTGAAATTACACCTGTTTTGAATCTGCACAAAAAAACAGTGCCAGTACAGTTTGATTCTGATTTGTAGACAATGAAAATTAATGTCTGAGACAGCAATGTGGAGGGACTGGTGGAGCAATGTGGAGCGACGGAAAGAAACCCATTCTATGAGGTGTGAAGCTGTAACATCTTTGCTAAGATAACAACAGTTCAGGGAGCAGGCCACACCACAGGGCAGGCTCGGTTTCTGCTGATACTAAAATGACTCGTTTAGAGGATTAAGACTCAAATCTGAGAGCAACAGCTGAAATTGGACATATTCTGTGGTGTGTGTAGCTCTTAGTCACTGTCCTGCACAGCTTTTCAAAAGTTTTTCCTGGTCCTGATTGTTATTCACTACCCATCGGTGAACCCCCCATTACTAATCAGTGAGCCCTCTATGAATAATAAATGTGTTTCTTTTGCCGGTTCAGAAACATGGAATAGAAAATTCACTTTATTTCAAAATATCTGCCTTATATTACTGTACGGGCGATAATAACATTATTTCAGTGTCTAAGATCTCGCTAAATGTTTTCCATTGATGGTAGGTGGTGGGTGGTTGGAGAGGAAAGTGAAACATATCATTGGTTAATATTACTTTTCCATGCCTTGCTGGTGCATGATGACATCATCGAAAAGCAGAAGACGCTTTAGAGGCGAGGCAAACTTCATCGCACTTCGGAAAATGAGAATTGCATCTGTGAAATGAGGCGATGTGATAAATCCCTGATGTGATCAAGGACGAGGAGAAGTGCTGATGTACGGAGCTATCTGTGTTAATGTAACTGCTTAAATGAGCTCAGTGGGGGGGCTTTGGAGCACTCCTGCTTAAAGCCATGCTGACTCACTGCAGACGAAGCCAACTGAGAAAGAGAGATGCCCATGAAGGAGGTAAATCTTCACACTTGGGCTTCTTCCCAGTTTAGTTGTGACCAGTTCCACCAGCTATGACCCACTGGGCGGGTGAAGTCAGGCATTAGACAGCACATCTTTTCAAACTGACACTAATGCAGCATCACTGGACGTCTCAACACACTTGAAGGAGAACACTAACCACCAATTCTTTTACTTCAGCTAACAGACACCTGTGTTTTCTAGCATCACACTGAGTGATGCCTGATTCAGTTACAACCTGGGGTTAAACTGGGCTGGGGTTCTATGGGGCACTTAGACCTTAGCTCTTCTTTGTCATCAGGGGATGCTCAGCCTTGCACATCAAAAGTCTTACACACCTGAGGAAATCATTTTTAAAACCTGTTTAGCTTAGCAGTATCTGTTTTTAAAAGCTAATATTAGAACATATACAAATAATATTAATACAGTAAATTGTGATTTTATGTATGTCTCTGTGTTTGCTTAATCATTCCCAGACCTCCTCATGGAAGTCCAGTATTACAGTGTAGTTCTCATCAAATACCTCAAATACCTGGTTAAGCTCAGTTGATAAGTCATTAGATTAAATCAGGAGCTGCTGATGGAGTTTCACAAATCCAAAGCTCGAGACATCGAGGTGAAACCTGGAACCGAACCTGTGTTCTCCTCACCAGCTCACAAAACCAAGTACTTTTTACAAACAGAACAAAATCTTGATATTATTTAATGTTTTCTTGTTTGTTGGCCTTTATTTTCATGATAACTTGAGTATTTGCTGGCAGAAAGTCCCTGACTTTTGCACAGTTCTGTATTTTATAGTTTTCTCGCTCTTATAATGTTAAATAATTTAAACAGTGACTAAAAGTGGGTGTGTTAGTAGCGGCCCAATGACAGCCAAAGATTATAAACAATATCCCACAAATCGAGAGTGAGGGAGTGAGGGGAACCCCTTTGTCGACATAAAATGTCGTTCAGACCCCCACTGACAAAAGATCACTCCCTAATTCCACACCCCTCCATGCTGACAAAAAATTGCACCCATGGCAACCCTGAAACCACAGAGCCCCACCCCCCCAGTCACCTGCCTCCTCCTTTACCAATCCAAACTGGAGTGTTTCTTTCATGTCGTATATCAGTTTGCAAGAACTTTGGATTTGACCAGTTTTTGGAACGGATAACAGCTGATGTATAATGAAGATTTTTTTCCACTAATAATGGTGGTATTAATCATGATATAATACTAAAAAAGCCCACTCCTAGCAACGTGTATCATGAAAAACATTTTGAAAGTGGTCTATAACTAATTTTGGGGCAAAACCCCAATGCATTCTTTGAGAAATTATTCAATTCCTGGAACTATTTAGCAATAATTAATAACAAACCAAGGGTTTTGGGGGGATTTTGGTTTGAAAATAGCCCAAGAATATAACTTACTTGAATATTATTATAATTACGCATAACCCTAATAATCTAAACTCACTGCTTTTGTTCTCCCCATCAAGCAGACCTTTTGGTACAGCTGTACATGTCCGTGCGAACCTTCGGCCCAGTCGTGCGTGAGTGTGTGTCAGGAGGAAAATAGGGTTAGATCACCACTGAGAGCAGTGATTATATAAGTGGCTCAAAGCCTTCTTGAGGTGAGTTCACACCAGCCGCAGCTCAATTAAATGGACGCATTTTCCTCCCTTTTCCCAAATCCAGGCAATCAGCCAAGACACATTCAGTGTCCATGGTTTAGTGATGGACTCCAGCTAAGGTTGCTAAACTATATTATATCCTACTAACTAATAGACTCACTTATGTGGTTTCTGAGACTGGTATCTATCAACATGGACAAAATACAGACAAAGTTCAGCCTAGAAAACTGTTTTTAGCTTTTCGACTGTTGCCCTGCACTGATTATACTTAATTCCATTACCTGTTAACTACATAAGCCTTGTAGCTTCAGTGCAAAACTAAAGCAACGGACTTCAAACACCAACTGACCACATCTGGGGTTAGTACTAGGAGGAGGATCTTTTGAATACATGGCGACGAATTTGTGTGGGGTGTGCATGTATGCAAACTAGGCAGTTTCTGTTTTGCCTAGGGAAGCAAAATGTCACACACCAGCACCGAATGTATGTTTGTACGTTGCACATACGTTGTACATTGTAAATATATACATATATTCATGTGTGCGTGTTTATATATGTTATGTTATCAGTAATTGGATTTACATTACAGGCTGTGGGCCAACCGGCCTGTTTAATGGTAGGGGAAACACTGCATGCAATCTCCTAAGAAGCAGCCAGTCCCAGCTGTCAATCATGTTTAGTCATGATGGTAACTTACTAAAATGATGGTAAATGAGCCACATAAACATCAAACTCAGGATGGACACTAAAGAACTGCTTCTCAGTCCTTGCCTTTCCGGGCTGGGGAGTAAATAAATGTGATGCTCTGTAACAGACATTTAACTTTGACTTCAAATTGAAAGGATGATCAAAGGCAGCTGCATTTCTGGTTGAGATTAAAATGAATTCTTGTTGTTTGAGTTCTGCTGAAGCATCAGCAGCCTGAGTGCCAATTAAAGAAACATTTATTTGTTGACTTTAGGTCTACTGCTGTCAGGACGGACAGTTGATCGTTCAGTGAATTTACAATCCCCTTATTTTACATGCAGTCATTCTGGCGTAAGTCAACGGGGTTCAGACCGCTGGGGTGGAAATAACGTAATGCTTCATAACAGAAGAGATCTTGCAGACCTCAGCGCTATTACATCACTGACATTCAGTTGTGGGATATCAGTTACCCTTCTGAGCACACCGACGGACACTGACGGGGCAAAGTGACATAAAAGAAAATGCACACACTGTTTCATAACAATACATATTTGGCCAGCAGCAGCAATCATATGGATTATATGAAAAGCTCTGATGTGAAGGTGACCCTCTGAATGACATGTGGGGTGAAGTTGCGTCATGACCGTGTAATGCAAGACTTTGGTGACATGTAAGCAAAATATGGATCTAAAAATGCAAAGAAATGATACTGGAAGTTGAAGGAAGACACATGTGCACACACACACACACACACACTTGAGGTGACTTGCGAAACACTCAGTAAGGCAATGAAGGACAAACACACATATGGAAAAGAAAACAAGATTTTATTGACATGGAGTGATGACATGAAGCAGAGGTGAAGATGAGGTGGCAGTAAAGTTGGCATTTTATTTTGAAAAGGTGATTTGTCACACAAGAGGTGGACAACGTCTTTAAGAATATGGGATAGTTTAAAAATATATATAATAAATAAATAAATAGAATATATAATCTAAAAACACACTAGATGGCATCTAATAAAAAATCTTACAACTTCAACTAAAGGATTTAACAAAAAATATAAAGCATTGTATGATCATAAGATGTACTTCATACAAAATAAATATTTAAAAAAAGATTAAAAAAATAAATACAACAAAACATACATAAAAAATTAATATATAAAATTAACATATATAAATAACAAATAAGGTACAACAATTAGAATAAATACGTAAACACAAAAATGGTATAAAATAACAAAAACTGTTTAAAATAAAATAAAAAAATTAAAAATAAATAAAATAACAACAAAGCCAAACAAAGAAATAGCTTTAAAATACTTGTACCTGTCCTCTTTCTAATCTTGGTCTTGCTCTGGAGCCCCTCTTTGGCCCGTTTCAGGGGGAGAACAGTAGGGAACCACTTGTCTGGAATGTCTTTGGGAATCGTCATTGTGACCCAGGAGAGCTCGGCACGGCTTGGTTCCTCACATGGTCCGGACTGGTTCTGCCGCAGAGTCCTGGAGGTCACTCCTCCGAGAGTGGCGCTGCTGTCTCAGTTAAAAAAGCCAAACCTGACCGGACCAAACCGACCCCTTCACGACGGCCGTGATGGAGTTACAGCCAGAGCTGCTCTCCCTCTCTCTCTCCCCTCTCTCTCTCTCTCCCCTCTCTCTCTCTCTCTCTCCCCCCCTCGCTCTCTCTCTCTCTCTCTCCCCTCTCTCTCTCTCTCTCTCGCTCCCTCTCTCTACACACACACGCGGGGGTGGGGGGGTGGTCACTTGAGCTCACGCTCAGAGGTCTTGCTGGACGCGCGCAGTGGTTTGCGTCAACATTCCAAAAGTCGACAGGGAGCTAGCGCTCGCGCTCGAACGTGACCACTCTGTTTATATATGACATAATCACAACGGCTTTTGATTGGTCGCAGCATGACCAATGGGAAGCAGCGGAGGAGGTTGCCGGGGCAACATCCAGCAACGCGATGTTAAACTGGAGGAAGACTGAACACTCAGAGCCCAGGGCTCCATACAGTCCAGAACCAGGACATTTCAGAATATTTCCCTTCTCGGAGGGGAATCACGGCTCTGAGTGTTACAGTGTGTGTGTTTTTGGGGTGGGGGGTCGCTCAGGTGCCTGTGCACGTGTGGAGGGGGTGTCTGTGTGTGTGTGTGTGTGTGTGTGTATTCACCCAGAAGTGAGATAAACCATTTTTGTCTGCTAAATGTTGAAACACACACAGAGACATGTTGGTATTACTACATTTCTGAGGACATTTCATTGACAACACTGACAACTAAACCTAACCCTGACTTTAACCTAAGTAACCAGATGGCAAACTTTCTGCTCTTTTAGTTTTTATTAAAATGTTAAAATTTGTGGTGAAAACTGCATGTTTCCTTGTGAGGACCAGCAAAATAATCCCACTTCTACTTAATAATCCGACTTTCCAGGATTCCTACTATTTTGCGGACATTTGGTGCTCACAAAGAGATAAATGCAAGCCCACAGACTCACACTGCAAGGCAAAAGGTCTCTGATTAGCTCTTTGAAGCACAGCTTAAAGGGGAAGTCCACCATGTTTTCAAAATGTCCACATAATTAAAGGATTAAGATGTAAACACAGTCAAAAGTAGTTTAGAATTAATTAGTTTTGTGATGTCACAGAAACAAACTCACTTACATACAGTACTGTGCAAATGTCTTAGGCACCTATACAAAAGTTTAAAGCAATTTATCATGACTTTAAGGGTTTTTCTGCAAGCAAAAACACGTTACCATTAGAATAAGAGAAAAAACAAACAAGAAAATATAAAGGTCTGTTTTTTTGGTAAAAAAAAAAAAAGGGCTGCAAATATCAGTATTGAGATTATACTGCTACATATTTTGACTGTGATGCCTCTCAATACATTTAAGGGCCCATATCATCTTTTCTGAAATAAAAAAGCTTGAAGACTGTACATATTGTTAAAGTTTTAAATATACAATACTGTGCAAAAGTCTGCTTGTTAGCTAGCAAGCTGCTAGCCAGCTCAGTTAGCCGATCTGCGGCCTTATCTGAACTTTTCAGGGAGGAAAATGTGTTTATCATGAGCCTGAAGAACAGTGAAGTGTGGAAGTGTGACAGGTTAAGTTAGCCAGCCGTTTTGTGCTGGACAGAGTTTTTTTTCTCCAATTCTCTGAGCGCTTTGTCTCCTCGCCCGTGTGCGTAGCGCCCCCACACTGCCACGTTTTCAAAATAAGATTCTGTGAGTGCTGGGGCACAATCACACTTTGCATTTTCGTGCAGAAATTAATTCCAGTTTCACTTGAAGCTCCTCACTGGATTTTGTTCAGTTTCACTGTGCAACTATGCCTGGCACCTGCTCACAAACCCCATCCTTGGTGCCTCAGTATGGACCATTTTAAGCTGGCCTTAACCGACCCATGCTTGTATTGCAGGGTGATGCAGATGCCACCAGGCAGGAGTGTCTTGCTGGTTTAACACCAACCATTTTTGATGAGCCTCAAGCCAAAAAAAATGCCCAGTGCCAGTAACACACATGGGGTGGCAAAGTCACCCCCACAGCAAAACAACCCTGAGGTGCCACTTCCACAGGATGACACCCTTCCTCTGGTACTAGTGCCTTTTTTAAAGCCAGGGCAGAGCTTTGCCTCTGCAAATCCAGAAGACGACTCTTCAGGACCTCCTGTCTCATCTGGGAGGCTGAAGATGGTACCCACAGTAAAAGTCTTGAGCCACCCCTCATTTCTTCATTTTTCCAGAGTCAGACTTTCTTGTATTTTTAATGTAGTCTTGAGAAACAGTTCTCCAGACTTCCTGAGGGATTTTCGAAGGCTCTCATTTTCAGGCCAGTCCGTGAACCTGACCAGTTTCAGAGGAATGTTTTTTGTTGGTTAAGACACACAGTGACCTACGTATGAATCACTCAAGCAGAACAAAGACCATCTAACTTAAGTCCTGAACCAGTGAAGAAACAGGAGCAGGTGATTCCAGATGATCAGGCGGTGATCAGTATACTGGTGGTGCTGAATGATGGGTGGTTGGAACTCTTTTATCTAGGCTCCTTGTATCTTTAGGCACTGCAGCCTGTCACAGTAAAAACATTAGTTCCCATTTCTTTCATTTAATCTGCTCAATATGCCAAAGATAAGACAGTTTGACAGGAAGAAAATAGTATTTTTGCACCAACAAGGTGATTAAAAGCAAAATATAAAGAAATGAGGGGTGGCTCAAGTACAGCACTGTACATTTGAACCATTGTGGCTGTATTCCCTGGGCTAGAGCAGGGGCTGATGGACTCTGAGACGGCAACCTAGGAGCCTCTGTGTATGCCTGTGGCTGGAATATATTACTGATAATTGGTACAGGTTATCCATGTTGCTACTGTTTCTCCACACCTTGCAGGATACTCTGCATAAAATTCTGCACCCACACAAATGTGTGGGTGGGTTTCAGGTGCACAGAACTGGGACAGAGGCTTCCTCAAGGGCTTGTGGCACCTTTCCTCTACTCTGACTCACCTAGAAGTCCTCAATTAGGTTTACCCTTAGTGCTACACATTTGTTTGGTGTACCTTTTGAGTTGCTGTCACGAGCCAGCCTCAAATAACCAAAGACTGGGGATGGGTGTCACTAGGATTTTACAGATACTGCTTATTGATGCCGATACTTACCAATACCCTTATTCAGGGGTCACCTGAGAGCTACTTCACGAGTACTGAGCCATACGAAGGGCTACCAGTTGGATACACTAGAACAGAGTTTACCTAAACTTATCTAAACTTCATGTATAATAAACATGTTTTAAACGCTTTTTTTTAGATATTGTCATTGTCAAATCTATATCGATGCAAATGTGATTAAAGAAGAATAGCAACAGGATAAAATTAAATGTTAGACGCTGGTCACTGGTGAGTTGTGCTATTTTTAGAACAGGTCCGCGGGCTACTCATGTGGTCCTTGGGGCCACCCTGGTGCCCGCGGGCAACATGTTGGTGACCCCTGCCCTTATTTATCCTACTCTCCATTATTTGGCTCAAAAATAAAGACCATCACAAGAAAAGACGTGAAAAGATTCAGTGATTATAATGCTGCTCTTGAAGAAACAAGCTAAACTGTTTCCTGAATTTCCTGTATATATAAAATTGAGGGAGGAGCAATCACAACAAACATGCATTCAACCCACCACTTTTCAAAGTACTGGGACAATGGCCCAACACTTTTTGACTGAGTTTAGGATACTTATATTACTAAATTTTCCTTGGCAAACATATCAAAAGGCACAACCTTTGAGCCGTTTCTAGCAAACTTTAGACAAGCTAGTTGTTGGAGAGCAAGGGTTTTCTCTGTGGTTACCACCACTCTTGTTGAATGTTCTTCTTACAATCGATGCACAATCAAAGACAGAAAACAAGTACAACAGATGTTTGCAGGCCTTTAAAGTGCAAGGTAAAGTAAAGTGAAAGTGACCATTCTGTCATACGTGAACACACCACAGCACACAGTGTGAACAGTGTGAAATTCTTCCTCTGC
>JBBPCZ010000007.1:2731673-2752254 GCA_037974445.1 Brycinus macrolepidotus
CTTTCATACATATATATATATATATATATATATATATATATAAAATCCTTTAAGTCCTGCAAGTTGTAAAGTGGGGCCTCTGTAAATCAGACGAATTTGTCCAGCACATCCCACAGATGTTTGACTGAAATCTGAGCAATCTGGAGACCAATTCAAAACACTTTCTTTGAACTCTTTCTCATGTTCCTCAAACCGTTCCTGAACAGTGTTTGCAGTGTGGCAGGGAGCACTGTCCTGCTGAAAGAGGCCACTGCCATTAGGGAATATCATTATCATGAAGGGGTGTACTTGGTCTGTAATAATGTTTGGGTAGATGATATGTTTCAACATCCACATGTATGCAGGACCCAATATTTCCCAGCAGAACATTGTCCAGAGCATCACACTGCCTCCACTGTCTCGCCTTCTTCCCACAGGACATAATATACACTGATGCCACTGACACACACACACACACATACACACACACACACACACACACACACACACACACACACAAGTGATCCATCAGACCAGGCCACCTTCTTCCATTACTCCATTTTCCAGGTCTTATGCTTACCGCCATAACTGATAAATAAAAACACTAATGGTTCAGCAATGTTGCCTGATTTGACTTTAATAGGAAAGTTAAATATACGTATGTCCAAGCTTGGTGTAAAATATAAGGTGACCCTGTAAAATAGGACGGATCTATATTTTATAACGCATACAGACTGTACAATTATTTAAAAGGGGCATCTGCTTCAAAGATAATTACTTAATTGTCTTATGATGAAACACAATTAAAATATCAATATGAAGTAATGTGAACAACTGAGAAATTTCCAGAGGCATCTCTTCTTGTTTTAGACCTCCAGAGCTTTCACTTCCCTGAAGAGCAACTGTCATATTATAATTATACTAGGATTTGTACCCATGCATCATTTTGTAGCAAGGTCATTAAATATATGATGGAGTGAAGATTGCTAGTAGTTCTATTGGGGTATTTCTTTAAAATTATCCCATTAGGCAATTTAATTGTCCTCAAAAATCCATCTGTAGGCCTTTTTAAAAATCTACATTTCACACTTTGGCCACATGGTGGCGCTGAATAATTCCTTGCAGTGCTGATGGTCAAAGAGCTGAAATATCTCCTCCTTGCACTGGATCTGCTTTTGTGGAGTAAAGATGAACTGAATTTGCAAAATTTCTACAGAACCGAACGGCTGAGATGGTTCACTGAAGAGAAACTTACCAATTTCTTTACAGTGCTGGTGAATGGAACCAGGGGTCAGGCCATGTCAACTTCTTATTTACAATCTAGAACAACCAGTGAACCGAAACGTGTCTTTTGAGTATGCATATGTAATGATGATGGTAGTAAAATAGTGGAAAATGTAAAAAAAAAAAACACCATTATATGGCTTTTATACAGTACATTATAGGCCAAAACCTCCTCAAATCTCTAGTAAAACAGTGTCTCAGGCATCAGGCAGCATCCTCATTTCATGAAATGACCTTTCTGTGAAGGGACTTTCAGAGGCATCAAGACGTCTGGGTCCACTGTAAAAAAATTCTCTAAAATTCTTCCAGTTTCTCTAGAATGGAATATCAAAACACTTCACTATTTAATTATGAAGAAATTTTGAAAAAAAGAAAAAAATAAATCTCTGGAATTCCCTTCAGGCTCTCACTCTCATCTTTTTGTCGCACATTAGATGGTTGAATCTGAATGTGGCTAATCTGATGCTGTTACACATGTACAAACAATTAAAAAATAAATAACACTGCAAAAATAAAAGTCAGTTCTCTGGTGAAGTCCTCCTCACTGAGGCAGGTGGGGACGGTGGAGTAAGACCTCCACAGGTCCGGTGGGGAGTCTCTTGATCAGTTTCCAAGCTTCTAGACGTCTCAGACCCTCCAGACTCTGACCCTGAACCTCCAGCAGTTCATCTCCAGGAAACACCTTCCCCACAGGCCCACCTGAGGAAAGAGCAAGAGACGCTTTATGTTATTGTTCATCTTAAGCAAAATAACTGAAAAGTAATCCCTGAAGCACAGAGCAATAAAGCATTCTGTCCTATAGCTTTAATATGGCTGGATTATACTGATTGTAAAATATAACAACAACAACAACAACAACAACAAAATAATAATAATAATAATAATAATAACAATAATAATAATAATAATAATATATAATAAAATAATAAGAATAATACTATATTGCTGTTATTATTATTATTATTATTATTATTATTATTATTATGTTGTTGTTGTTGTTGTTGTTGTTCTTATTATTGTTATTGTTATTGCTGTGATTAGCCTGTTAGCTTGTGGATAGTGTGCTAGGGAGAGTGGACATACACTATATGGACAACACGGGGGGACTAAAGGGTGACAGACTCCATATTAAAGTCTATGGATTTGAATGCTTCAGCATACCAAGACATTTTGGACAACGTCATGCTTCCAACTTTGTGGACACAGTTTGGGAAAGAACCTTTTCTGTTCCAGCCTGACTGTGCCCCAGTGCACAAAGCAAAGTCCATAAAGACATGGTTGGATGAGTTCGGTGTGGAAGAACTTGACTGGCCCGCACAGAGCCCTGACCTCAACCACATCCAACACCTTCGGGATGAACTGGAACGGAGATTGTGAGCCAGGCCTTCTCATCCAACATCAGTGCCTGATGAGACTCCATATTAAAGTCTATGTATTTGAATGCATTGTCAAGTCCCTGTTGGTGTAATGTTAGGTGTCCCAATACTTTTGTCCATATAGTGTATTAGCATGTTAGCTTGTGGATAGTGTGCTAGGTGGACATATTAAGTGTAAAATGTCCATTTGTGAACACAGCGCAGCACACAGTGTGAACAGTGTGAAATTCTTTCTCTGCATTTAACCCATTTGCCAAGTGAAGCAATAGGCTGCCACCAAAAGGGGGCGCCCAGGGAGCAGTGTGTGGGGACAGTACCTTACTCAAGGGTACCTCAGTGGTGCCACTGGCAGTCCTGGGATTTGAACCTACAACCTTCTGATCGCAGGGGCAACTCCCAAACCACCAGGCCACCAGCTAATATTAGCATGTTAGCTTGTAAACAGTGTGCTAGGTGGAGACGGCACATTGGCATTTTAGCTTGTGGAAAGTTTTCTAGGCGTAGAACCTAGTGTAGAACAACTTCTGTTTCAGTTATCCTGCTTTTACTTTAATTAAATGCTTCAATTAACTGAAAATGGGCCATTTCTGTCATGAAAAATGTATTTAATCAAGAGGCCATGGCAGCATATCCAAATCTGCATTTTGTGAAGTGTTGACACCGGGTAAGTGACTGAATTTAGCTCTAAAGAACCTTCACATTCAGACTTCCAACTCACACAGACCTCACTTACCCTGAAACAGTCTCTGTACGGTGAGGGGCTTGTCCCCCAGGCTGGAGCCCACTCCTCCTTCCAGACTGAAACCCAGGTCAGAGCTAGACTTACTCAGCGTCACCCGTACTGTGCTGCCTGCTGGAACACAGACACACAGCATTCATTGCAGATGAAAGCTAAGGAGACCATGAATGAAGGCTCCTTGTCACTGATATACACTACATGGACAAAAGTGTTGGGACACCTGACCATTACACCAACAGGGACTTTAACGACATTGCATGTAAATTCATAGACTTTAATATTTCCACAAGATTTTGGAGTTTCTGTGGGAGATTAGCCACTGATGTTGGACGAGAAGGCCTGGCTCGCAATCTCTGTTCCAATTCAACCCAAAGGTGTTTGATGGGGTTGAGGTCAGGGCTCTGTGTGGGCCAGTCAAGTTCTTCCACACCGAACTCATCCAACCATGTCTTTATGGAGCTTGATTTGTGCACTGGGGCACAGTCATGCTGGAATAGAAAAGGTTATTCCCCAAACTGTGTCCACAAAGTTGGAAACATGGTGTTGCCCAAAAAGTCTTGGTCTGCTGAAGCAGTAAGATTGTCCTTCACTGGAAGTTAGGGGCCTAGACCAAACCCTGAAAAACAGGTGTGTCCCAATACTTTTGTCCATATAGTGTATATACCAACAGGGAATATGTTCTCACCTGGGTTCCCCACTGGTTTTTGGAGGTCATGATTAGTGCTGTGTCTTGTCGGGGTAATGTTCCCTCGTCTGAGGACCACCACTGCCATGCCGCGACCCCTTGCCTTTCTCAGTGTCCGCAGGACCTCCCAGTGTGCAGAGTTGTGTAGAGCAGTGCCGTTGATTGACAGCACCTGGTCACCCTCTTGGATGGAGCCTTCCTGGCCTGCTGCTCCACAGGAGAACACCCTGTGGACCTGGAGGAATAAATTGTAGAACTGCTCACAGCTGAATTTGAAAGGCATAGTAACCTTAAGTGAAAAGTCTGTTCACAGTGGAAGTAATCCTAGCTAAATAGTTATAAATGCACTGCCCGATGCCTGAGATTTTGTTCCAAACACATTTTTTAAAATCCATTCATGGTGGAGGGATATACGCAGTGTGTTATAAGTCAAAATAGTCCCTAAAGAAAACTTTTTTCCCCAATATTTGACCATCATACATATAACCATCATACAACATACACCATACATACTAAATTTGGGCTATATTTTCAGAATCAGAAAACTTTATTCATCCCAGGGGAAACTGCTTATGCTACAACTGCACAGTAACACAAGGACACAAAGACAAGAATGTTCTAAAATATAATATAAAGTCAAAATAAAACTCTCCAGAAAGTACTCTGAAAATACTCTGTACTAAATTCTAAATACACTATATTCTATATTACTTTGTGATGCCTGGTTCCATTCACCACCGCTGTAAAGAAATCTTAATACAGTGAACCATTTCACACCAACCCCACCCTGAATGACTTTGTTTACACTGAATTATGCAGAAATGTTGAAAATTTGTTGGAATTTTCTTTAAAATGGCTGGTGACATGTTGGCATGGTCACTGATCACTTTCAGTGCATTCATAAATGATGGTGCGCCGAATTCTGTTTCTATGTTTTTGTGCCTCGTAGCCACTGATGTCTCAGACAAATTAACTGGTCATTTTGTGTATGAAAATGTGCATCTGCTATTCTCACAGTGACTGGTTTATTCTGATCCACTCCCCCTGCGACAGTGAAGCCTAGTCCCCGTCCCACTTCCTTATGCAGGACCACCACCTGTACGTCTTCACAGTTCTGCAGATAAACGAAAACACAGGTATGTCAGTTCAAATTGATATTCTTCTCCACACTATCATTCATACACTACTATTATACAACTATTCCTTAGAAAGGCTCTTAATTAGCCTTATCCGTGGCCTTTATTAGACCACAATGTAAAATAAAAAAATATGTAATGTACAAAATTACTGTGTATCTGCTGAATTTAACATACTGAGTAAGAAGTGCAAAGGTTATGGCACATTGTATCTTTTTTTCTGTTATGTTTAGCTATATTTTACCAAAAATTAGAAAAGGTGCACTGAAATACAGAAAAATGGGAAATTTAAATTCATTCCTCTATGTCATTCCACAGGGGGTGTGCAAACTTTTGCACAGGACGGTATATCTCCCTAAAGGGGGCTACGTTCTTGCTGCAGTAGTACCTGTAAGGTGTCTTCTTCCAAACCCCGGACATCGTCCAATAGGCAGTCCAGCTCGTCGGTGCCCAGCAGCGTCACGCTGGACAGGGCTGAGATGTCTGAGCTTAGAGAGGCAGAACGTCTGGACATCCAAGTCTCCTCATCCTTCGAGCCACGACCATCCGAGGGAGGGTAGCTCAGTCCCCCCAGATTACACAGGTCTGCGAGACTGACAAAGAAAGTGAGAAGGAAAAAGTAAAAAACAGAGTGTCAGTCATTTCAAACTAAATGTTTCTCTATGAACATACAGAACACAAGAGACTGTATCATGTAGCAATGTTAAAGAGGAATTCCACCAATATGATACATTTGTATAATTATATGATTACGATGTTAACAAAGTCACTCAGAGTGGTTTGGTATGAAATGCTTTAAAAAATGCTTGAGAAATGCTAGAGAAACTTACCGAGTCAGAACTGTTCACAGTGGTGGTGAATGGAACCAGACGTCTGAAGAGTTTAATGTCTTTAAAAGCTCCCTCAAAGAATGTTGTTACATGGTTAGAAATACCTTTTAAGAAGGTTTTGGCCTAAAATGAGTTTGTAAAACTCCGTCTATGGGATCTGGAGAGGTTCATCCAGAATGTTTTGGTTTTATGATTTTAATACATAAAATAGCATTCTTTCTTTTGCAGATACTGAGACCCTTGGTTCCCATCACCACCACTGTAAAATAATCTGGATGTGTAAGTTTCTCAACAGTTAACAAGTTTCACATCAAATTTCACTCAGTGACTACATTATTAAATTTTGAAAAATCGGTAGCAACGTACCTTAATGAAAAACTCCGGTGATCTGACTGGCTCATGTTGCTTGTGATGGTTACCGATGACTCCCCTGAATCAGAGTCATCTCCTGTTTCTGTTCCCTCATCATCCTCATCATCCTCCTCCTCATCATCATCATAATCATCCTCAGCAGCATTAACACCATCTTTTTCATATGCAATCCACCTCGAAACCTTTGCAACTACCTTTGCATCTCTTGTGGTGTTATAGATATCATTGCGATCACATGGAGCTGAAGCGATACCTTGGACAGGAGTTGTTACTGTAGAGTCACTGAGAGGAATGGACAGGGATTTAGAATGAGCAGTGTTGGTCGTTAGTGCCGGCTTGACTGAGGAGGATGAATCTGAATCCGGGAGCACGGAGGTGCTTTCTGATGTTTGAAATGTTTCAGTGTCTTTTGTTCTTGAAGGAAGTCCTTGGTTTTGGAGGTTGACTAGCGAACATTTGCTCTGTGATGCAGAAAGGTCCTTTAGATCAAGGTGGGATACATCAGTGCTTCCACTGGACTTATTGTTGGCGTTGGGATTATTTCTAACCTTTTCCTCAGCTGATTCCATGCTTTTCAGATTTGGATGGCTAGCTTTGGAGAAATCTGGCTCATCCTGATGCCTGTTCCTCACAGTCATTTTACTATCATCCTTATCGTTGTTCTTGGCCTCTTTACTTTGATCAGATGAGGTTTTCATTGTCAAGTCATCTTTTGCTGTGATCTGGATGGGCCCACTCATATCAAGGGGGCTCACACCCTCTTCACAGACTTTGCTCTTACTAAAGAGGTTCTCTCCCAGGTTTCTTGTATTCCACGCCCCTTTCCATTCACTTAAGGCCTTATCCGAATTGCTCTTGCTCACGCCTGCCACCCATCTAGGCTTTTCTGGGACGGATAAAGATCTTCTGGGACAAGGCGTCTGGGACTTACTCTGGTTTTGTTGGGCAAGAGCCTCAAATTTGTGGATTGTGCTTCTCACTGAATCCTTGGATGGTACTTGGACCTTTTCTTGCAAACTCTGCCTCTTCATTCTTGGAAGTGTTGATGAACCAAGCACAGACCTCTCCTCATTGCCCTTATGTTTTTCACAATCTACTGTCATACTTCGGGATAACTGAGGTTTGGGTTGACCACTAACATCTTCAGTCAACAGAGGACATTGTTGTAGGCCATGGAGTTGTTTTCTTGGACTTGTCTCCATGACTTTGACATTGGGTGAATTATCAGCCATTTTCTCTGCCAGCTCATCTCGTTCCATATCTTTCCTGATGCTTTCATGCCTAGTATCAAGCACAGCTTTGCTAGGTGTGCTTGGGTCACAAGCTGAATATGAAGACCCAGTCCCAAAAGCTGTAGACATGGCAGCTGCACTAGTTTTGCTCCTTGCTCTATCTAGGGAATGTGTTTTGAGGACCACAGAGTCTCCGATTTGTGTTTTACCATTCCGTTCGCTGTTTCCAGTCATCAGATCTGTTGAATCTTTTCCAAGGGGTTTATCCTCAGACCATGTTGACACTGGGGGCACTATCATGTTAGATGGGCTATCTTTTGTCACGTTCCTGTTGGGTAAAACTGATATAGCTGAAGTGAAATTATTTATTATTTTATTTCTCGGGAAAGTACCAGCCTTCTCTGTGTTGTATGAAGCACTCCTCCACTGACTGAAAGAGGAAGAGGATGGGGAACCAAGCACAGAATCATTGCTGGGCCCTTTGTTATTTGAATTTAAATTTGATAAATTTATAAAGTCTCTCGGGTTTGCATCAAAGTTATCCTCCGATGCAGTAAAACCATACAGCTTTCCAATTCTGTCCAGTATTGTTTGGTTTCCAGTTGTTTCACTGTCTTTTGACTGAGACCTCAGTTGGACCTCTGTCTGATCTGGCTCGGAACTACTATGTCCAGATTGCCCCCAGGGATTTTTCCTTTCCTCTATGCTGCCCTGCCTTTCTTTCAGATTAAATCTGGTTGGGAGAGACTGGCCACCTTTTGCCCGTTCCAGGGCAAGAGCTACCTGGCCCACTCTACCTGATGAGGATCCAGATGCTTTGGGGAAATTGTTTACACTGCTATTCTGCTTTCCTTGACCAATTGCATTGAAAGCTTGAATTTTTAAAGATACACTATTTGATGGGCTGGTTGGTTCCTTTGACTTTTGGCTGTTGACTGGTCCATTCTCCTCCAAACTCTCAGAGCGACTTCTAGGGATCCCTTTAGAGACAGTAGCATTCCTGAACATTGCAGCCTGATTCTCCTTTTTCTTGTCACTTCTCCAGTCTAAGCTCTTGCTCCTATGTGTCAGATTTGCTCCTCTCCATTCTGTTCTTCCTCTGTCTCTATTGCTAGCATGGTCTGGTTTCTCACTTGTCTTAGAGCTGATGGGCAATTCTGGGTCCTTTACAACACAGACCTGATTCAGAGGTCTAGGTGTCCTTTCTTCAGAGTTTGGAGATGAAGGAGAACGAGGACGTACTCTGACCACCTCTGTCCTTCTATTGGCGCCGACTGCACTCGCATTGTCTGTCTTCTCATCCTCAAATTTATTTATTGCTTTCAGACCCTTGGTGGATGCCAGCATCCTCTGTCGCTCCTCGGCAGTGCGGATTTGGAACTTAGCCGCAGTAGAATGCATCGGAGCTACCTGTGTCCTATCCTGGCCTTGTTCTTCAGAACTGTTTGTTAATTCTGTGCTTGCAGCTCCGTTGGTTTTCGAGGTTGATCCAGATCCATGCATAGAGTATTCAGGGACGAGATTAGACTCAACAGACATGTCCATTTTCTTAGAGCGAGGCACAGTCCGTGGATCACGGTGTAATCAGCAGGCAAGAAAAACACTCCCTTGATTCCCAAAATATTCTTTGTTTCAAGAAATGCTCACATTCCACATTTTTGCAACACACATGACTTCGGGTATCCATTCCAAAAGTGGGTAGCCTGTCAACTACGTAATTCACACCACACGGCGGTATCAAGCGTGTCCGTCCAGCGTCGACGTGGCAATTTTTTGAAGAAATCCATGAAAAAAAGAGGGAACTGCTTGAAAGTCTGCAGGTGTGGTGCGGTTTTTGAACAGTCCTGTAATGTCCAGATCTAAGCAGAAGATGTCCGGCAAAACCATAAACAAAAACACAGAGCACTCAGCGGGAAAAAGGCAACTCCTCTTGTGGCCTTAGCACTCACAAATGTTTATATCTGCTTACACTTGGCAGTTCATTTGTTGGGACACTGTGTTTTCTTTTGGACTCATAAGATTGGCTAACTCCAGCCTGACTACGTTCCTTCGCTGTATTTTTCACCCACTGAATGCTGCGCTGTGGTCTGTGGATTCCAGTGGTTGGTCTCTTGACTCTCTGCCTCCTATTCTGCCACAGCCTCTGTCAGACAGTCCTGACCTCCACAATCCTACAAAAAAAGTTAGACATAGTTTTTTTCCTCTTCTTTTATGCAGTAATGCCCTGTAATGCTGCGATAATTGCATCCAGGCCATGTTAAGGCACCCGCCAATGGAGGCAGATAAACTTAATTATGGGACGGTAGATTTCAAAGTAAATGGCATTTAGATTAGATTCACAGGGAGGAAACAGGGACAGAAAGGAGAGGCAGGCATATACAAAAAGTCAAGGAGGTCATATCTAAACTTAAAGGGACACTTTGAGCCAGAATGAAAAGCTGACCATTACTAAATCTGCTTCAAACATGCTTACTTGCAACTTACAGTAGTCTGTAGAGTGTGCTTTTCCGGTTTAAAGGCGCATCTCAAAGGTGGATGAAAAGACTGCTTTCCTGAGATACAAGGTGGATGTTTGGGGGTGGGCTGTTTCAAATTTTGTTGTTTTTTTGGTAAGCTGGTGAATACAGTAGGAAGGCAGATAGCTTACATTCCTGCTTGGAATCAGAATAGCTTATTGTGGCTAAGCGGGATTCCCAGTGGTTCTATGACGTATTTGCACAATGAATGAATGCTGGATATTGTTGTAAGGAAATATGGAAATGGTCTAAAATCATAAATCCTGTCAATCGGATGAGGCCAATTGATATAACCCTGCTAAATAACATACTGAATTCTAGTTTTAGGCCCACATGTCCCTTTAAGCTTTCTCAACACCTCACGAAGCAACACAAAACACTCATTTATTCACTCTTTCATTGTTGTTAAGAGAATGTTTATCCTGCTGTGTTTACACTGCTAACATTCTTTGAGCTCTTTGTCACTCTCTTTCGCCCAACTAAACCTGATCAACGACAAGATAACAGGTCAAACACACCAAGCCACAATCCAGACTGACACTACATACTGTAGGCATGGTAAAAATACATACCGCATACATGTACATATGCCAGTAACACTTAAAAGGTCACATAAACAATAGTGTAGCCACAAACTGCAAAAATTACCCCAGGGCAACTGACATCATCATAAATCTGGTCAAGATAACAAATACTCTTCATTTTGAGATTGTTGTAAGAATAATGCAAGGTTATTTAACCTCATTTTAAGTATTTGTACTTATTTTGAGAATTATTTCTTGAAACAAGCAGAAGAATGAGACCATTTCTTCATGTAAAATTACTTCACATCACAATTCATATCATATTTAATTTGCGGAGAAGTCATTTGGTTTGGTGTGAAATAGTTCATTTTAGTCATGGATTTCTTTCAGTTGTAGTGAATGGAACCAGACATCCTTAGCACAAATACAGTCATTTCATTTACTATCCAAACCCACCAGTGAACCTACACATATCTTCTGAGCTTTGATATGTAACGCTGATAAAGGTATAATAGTGGAAAATATGAGAAGTATGTGATATTTGGAGACCATTTTGCCTCACCACACTCTCCACTGTGTATCCCTCCACAGTGAAAAGTCCAAAAACTTCTCAAAACTATGGTAACTAAGGTGTTTTTGGCATCAGGCAGTGTATTCATGACCATTTCATGTAATAACTTTTTTCTTTGCAGACTATTTTGCCTTCCATCTCAACCAAAATTTCCATCTGAAATTTTGAAAAATAGGTGGTAAAACATCTAGGAAAAAGCATATTCCTCTCACAACTATCTCACAGTGAAAAACAATAGATATTTTAACCAAGCTTAGAAGCTCACTTGCAGTGCAAGACCTGCAGTCATTCAAATCAGCTCATGCAGAGTCACTTAAACCTCTGAATGAGATCAGATAAGATTATTTCCATAAAAAAAACCCTCAGAAACCAAGCCATCCATGCCTGAGGACAATGAGTCTGTAGAAAAAGAGCTCACCTGACAATCTCTATGTAATGTAAAAATGTAAAGAAACTTCTTGTTATCCTTTCAGGTGGCAGAAGAAGCCCCTCGTTCAGTCTGGCCGATATAGGTCAGAAGTCTTGTATTGCCAAATCAAACAGAAGCAACAGGTGCAGGTAAGGGAGGGAGGCAAGCCCAGGAAAAAAAGGCATGCTGCACCCCGACCCGTCAGAGGAGGCAACGCCTCAGCGGCTAACGACGACTGAAACCTGACTGATTGTAAAATAAAGAACTGATTAGAAAGGAAGCTGTTCTTCAACCATCGACAGAGCAGTGGGTGGAGATGCCAAAATCACCTGTGTGACTTAGAACAGGTGAGTGTTAAATTACATAAGCACACACACACACACACACACACACAAACACACACACACAGAAACTGTACATAGACACATTTGACCAAAACAGACTTCAACCAAGCAAACACAGGGATTTGGGCTCTATAAAACACCACCACCACCAAACAAAAAACCTTCTACATACTTTAAAGGACTGCAGGTTATGGCAGCACTTGCTCTCTTGCCCACTGGCTCTCTCGTTCTCTCGCTATTTCATTCCTCCTCGATTGAAGTTATTATGCATCTGTAATGTGAACTCGCCTGACTGGTTCTTCATCTTCACCCTCACCCACCCACTCTCATTGTTACACCTTCCCTTTAAATTCCCTTCCTTCTCTCTCTCTCTCTCTCTCTCTCGTTCTCTCTTTCTCTCTCTCTCTCTCTCTCTTTGTCTCTCTCTCTTTTTATCTATATGTAGGGAAAAAGTAACCACTGGCGTAAGCACATGTATAACCAGGAAAAAGGCCCACTGCAAAATAACATGTGAGACAAAATAATATGTATCTCGGCTTTCCTGTTTGCCTCAAGCAGTGGCATTCTTGAACATGTAGTAATAAGATAATTGGAAATTTCTCAAGTATAGATGCTTTTCAACCTAGAATACATATAGCGAAGAATTTCTTTCAACTTAGCGAGAAACGGTAGCAATTATTGTTTAGAATGTCAACATGATGTTGGGCTTTCAGTTTAAACTGCTACCTTACTGAGCTGGACTGTGTTGTTGTTGCTAATCGACCCTCATGCTAATGCAGCTAAGCTGGAAGCCAACAGCAATTAGCTCAATGCCAAATGAAAGTTAAAAGTATTGTAAAATTGCACCTAAACACAATTTGAATGATAAATGTATCAATTAAGCGATGAAAATGCAGTGTGTAACTTCTAATAGAGTTTGTCATTGAAGTTGACCTTTCTATTGTGCTACCAATGTCGGCAGCTTTGAAGTGATCTAATGCTAATGTGCTAATGACGTGGGAAATTCAAAAATTCTCTGATTTTCTTAGACTTGCAAACCAAGAATACTCCCACCCATATGGTAAACATACATGAGCACATTTATATGTGGCAAAAACCAAACATTGCATTTCAGCACAAGAACCTCATCCCAGCTGTGAAACAAGGTGGTGGTAGTATTGCAGTATCACGGTTTGAGGCTGTTTTACAAGTTTGCAAGTTTGTGAGCTCTTTTAAATTCTCTTAAGTTAACTTAAATCTGATCTGAAAAAAATCTAATTTTAATTAAAGTCATAACAACAGATAAAGCAACAAGCAATTGTGTATCAATAGTTTATTGAACAAAGCAATCCAACATTAAATGTCTTTGTTGGAAAGAGTATGTATACCTAGAACGATGGAGTAAATAAGGTCAGGAGGTTCAGTGAGTTGGGTAATCAAGTGTGAATGTGGGCCCTATTTATGAATCATCTGTCCTGTTTTCACTTATCTATCAAACCTATCAACCGCTCTTCTCTATCAAAGTTTGGTTCTCACCACATACTTGTGTGAAGGCAAGACAAACCTCAGTCAAAATACATTTCTTGAGAAATGTATTTCTCAATAAAACAGCTGTTGGTGCTCATCAGACTGTAAGAACAGTTCCTGTCACCCTCCCCAGGATTGGTTATCCTACCAAAAACAACCCATTAGCAAGGTGCCTAATATTCTGGGAGAACACCAAGACCTCCAGGGTAGTATCTAAGGATCTCAGACCTCTCCTGCACTGGGTAATGTGAGTCCGTCTTGCAAACACTTAACAAAAACAGTGTGTATGGGAGGACAGCAGGGAGGAAGACATTCCTGTCCAAGAAGAACCTCTTTAAAGTTTCCTAAAGACCACTTGGATTAGCCAAAAGACCACTGGAACAATGTTGCATGGAATGAAAAGTATCAAATAGTTCGTGAGTGAAGGAGAAGTTTATGTTAGTCATAAACCAGGATAAGAATCCCATCCTGTGAAACATGGCGGTGGCAGGATCACAGAATGAAGGTTTGGGGCTGTTTATCTGCAACTGAGGCATGACTGAGTCAAAGTCCAGATAGAAATGTGGCAGGACCTGAAGTGTGGAGCAAGAAGATCGTACAAGAAAGTCCACCAACATCTTCAACATAAAGCAGTTCTGTGAGGAGGAATAGGCCAAAATTCCTCCAGATCAATGTTGCATATCTAATCAACAGTTACAGGAAACATCTGATTGAACTCACTTCTGCTCAAATGCACTGCAACACTTACTTAAAGCCAAAAGTTACTTTTCCCAACCAAGACATTTAACCAAGACACCCAAGACAATGTTGGATCACTTTGTTCAATCAATTAATGATTGTTTTAGAGGATTCTCTTTATCTATTGCTATGATATTTTATGTAAAAATGCAAAAACAGTCAAAAGGTAGTAGAACAGTAGAAAGGTCCCCAAATGTTCAGGCACCACTGTATAGCAAAACAATAATTCTGCTAAAACATTGAGTAACATTTTTAAGATCGATTACCTGGGTGGTGGATGACTACAGCAAAATACGTGAACAGGAGACCAAACCTCAATTCTCAGCTTCCTGCAGTTGCAAAATAGCTCTACCACAAACTGAAGACATCTCAGAGAGAGAGAGAGAGAGAGAGAGAGAGAAAGAGAGAGAGATTCTAGATATATGAGCATGCAAATTAGATACATACAGAGCATTTATGGCATTGACATACATACAGACAGGTCCTTTGTGGTTGCCTTTGTTAAAACTGTACCACCAAAGAGGCCACCAAACTTCTCCGTCATTTAATGTCTTCTTCTATTGTGCCTCTGCCATCTGGTGCAGCGGAAGCTGCTCTGAGGTTTTAGAGAAAACGAAAGTCTTCTGAGACACTGTGAGCAGTTTATAGCTGAAATGCAAAGGGAATTTCAGCCCTTCTTCATTCTGCAGAATTTCTGCACAGTTAAACTGTCAAGATGTAAACAGTCATTAAGAGCGGGTTTGGTGAGAGTTGTTTACACTGTTGGTAAATGGAACCAGACGTCTGCCTCTAAAAGCTCTCTCACAGAAAGTTATTATATGAAATGATTATGAATGACTTTATGAGTTTCACCACTGTTTTGAGAAGGTTTTGGCCCAAATCATAGTTTTTATTTATTCACAGTGAAGGGATACATGCAGGGTGTGATGAGGTCCTCAAATAAAACATTTTTTTTTTCCAGATTTTCCACTATTTACCATCATCAACATTACATATAAACGCTCAGGAGACATGTGTAACTTCACTGGTGGGTAAATAAATTACTCTGTATTTGTGTTGGAGACACAATGCCTGGTTCCATTCACCACCACTGTAAAGAAATCTGACCTAATAAGTTTCTCTACAATGATTTACAATAATTGTTATCTCAGCAACTGAGTTATGCGGCTTTTTAAAAGAATTGGCCTAACAATATGTTTGATGCATTCATGGCAGAGCGCTACATGCATCTTTATCTTTTTGTTTTTTTACACACATACACACACACACATATGATATAAATATATAATATAAATTATACATATGTAAATGTAAAATAATTTATGTTTTATTTCTTGTTTCTTGCAGTTCTATTCCGGTCCAGTCGAGGGCGATGATGCGCCGCATCACGTCAAACCAAAAGCCGCGCTCGGTCACGTGACTCGGGTGGCTGTAAACAGAGAGCTGGTGGTCCTGGGGGTCTGTTTCTGTTTCTGGGAGAAAAACATCTGGAGAAGCTGGAGAGGCTTTAATGCTGGTTGGTGATTTAAGCGGCTGAAACTGGAGGACAAGATGAAGAACGAGTACCCTCTGTCGGGCGTCAATGTGGTGCTCGTCATGGCCTACGGCAGTCTGGTGAGAGGGCTAAGCTAACACACACACAGTGTAAACAACCCTGTAAACAACACCACACACCGTAAACAACCTTGTAAACAACACCACACACCGTAAACAACCCTGTAAACAACAGGTTAAACCACTCACTGACTGATATCACACAAGATAACGGCTCTAAACTCTCCAGCTTTTCTAACGAGACTGAAGCTGACTTCTCTCTCTCCAGCTCATCACTCCAACTCTCCGTTTCACATTAAATTCTGAACGAACTGAAGCCCTGTTTAAGGTGGAAGGGAACCAGTCAAACGCGAAAGAAACTGGAATGTCGGGTTATCTAAAGGTTTTGTTTTGCTGGACACAGTTTGAGGGTCAGCCGTGTGCTTACACCCTTTAAATAAAGTTTCACACCATCACTTCCACACTTCAGAAAGGCTAAAATATCGAGATTTCACTGTTTTTGGAGTCAAAAATAATTCAAAAATACCACACAACTTTATAACTCTACTCGGAATCAGAAAACTTTATTGATCCTGGAGGAAACTGCTCATGTTACGACTGCACAGACACATAGATACATAGAGACAAGAACAATATAACATATAAAGTCTAAATAAGTCTAAATAAAAATCTGTAGAAAAAACACTATTTGAAAACACTATTATATACACAAGTACTTGGTATAAATACTATAGATAAGTAACAGTTAAGTGAAATCTAACGACACAGATAGTAGTTAGGAGAATGTTATTGCACTTAGTAGAGATCAGTAGTATATAAATAATATTGATATTGCACATGTAAGACTATTGCACATAAGATATTGCACATAATGAAGTGACTAACTAAATATTGCTGTTATAAGCTGTTTTGCTGAGTAGTCTGTTATTGAATCTACATATCTGTATTCTTGAAGGTGGGCGTGTGTGTGTAGAGGAGAGTGTGAAAGAAGAAAAAGAAAGAGAAAGTTACAGTTCACATCTTACTTATTTGAGTATTTTTAGTATAGGCATATGTTTGTGTGCCAAAACAGGCATCATTGATTCTTTAATCATCGTTTTCTATTATTCCTTATTATTAAAAACAAATACTTCTTTTACTCTGTTTTCAAAACTGATATGTAAATGAGCTCTGTTCTGATTGGCTGTCCTGTGTTAAAAAAGCAGTCCAGGCTGAAACACCTTTTGTGTGAATGGCGGGGCTAAATGGCTGGTTAGGTGGATGTATGTACATATGTTGGTTTTTGTGACATCACAGCTGTAATAATGGGTGGTCTTTGCTACTTATGGACTGGGAGGGTGCACAATATGTTTTGAAAGAGTGTGTCTATTCTATATGATGAGGAAGGATTTGGTTTTTCATAATGTGAGTCCTTTAAAACACCACTGATGGGACCTAGGCACAAGGGCTTGTTTCATAAAGCGGCATTTCTCAGCAAAAAGGAATGTCCTATAGCTCTCATTCTGTTGGACCTATTGAGTTAAGTCAACTTCCAAGTTCTGCTTGGGGAACTGCATTATTCTGATTATTCTAGTATTATTCTGATTATTCTAGTATTAGTCTGATTATTCTAGCATTATTCAGAAGGAATGAGTTTTAACGTCATCCTTGCTCATTGTTGTGCTTTTGTGTTTTAGGTGTTTGTGTTGCTGTTCATCTTTGTGAAGAGGCAGATCATGCGCTTCGCTATGAAGTCCCGCCGAGGACCCCACGTCCCACTGGGTCATAATGCCCCGAAGGTATTATGACTGGTTATAATGGAACCGTTCCCAGTGATTTGAATCTGTGACCTCGCAACTACTTGATTCATAGTTTAAAAAAAAAAGGAAAAAAAAAAGAAGTTAATCATAAAATCCTCACCGCATTTCAATCAGATTGTTTTGGTAGTTTTTGAAAAATACACTGAATACACAATGTGAATGAGGATAATAAACACTATACAGCTCTATGGTCCTAAGATGCTTATTCTGAAGAAGCGCCACACTGTCAGATGGTGTAATTCTTTTATGAGTTTCCACTTTTATTTGTGTTTCATGATTTCTGTACCATATTGTTTATGTCATTTGGGTTAGTTGACAGAATGCAACTCCACTGACCCACGATGTGAATCTTTTACAGGCCCTTAGGGACGAGATCGATTCTCGTCTTTTTAAAGTGAACGATATCCACTACGAACCACGGCTGCTGTCTGAGGACGACGACAGGCTGAAACATCTCAGCCAGAACGGTGAGAGAACCTTCAAGCGCAAATTCATCACCGAAGTGAAGAGTCAGCCTGACCGCATTTTGAAACAATTAATTTATTACCTGCTTTGTGCCTCCCAAACTAAACCCAGGGCAGGCCTGTGTGTATGTCATCGCACTGCCGAGCAAGAAATACCCTCATCTCCATCTGGGTGTACTTGAAGACCTTGTTACAAAATCCCATCACAGCCAGGCCCATTATGGTGCTGTACCGCGAACAAATGTTTTCATATTACAAATAAAGCGACCCGTACCCTAGCCGACCACGCGCTGTCATGGCTCTGCTTGACTGCAGGGCCAGAAGTGGGCCGCAGCCGAGCTGACTGCATCGCTGCTTTCTGATTGGTTGAAATGTCATCACAACATGGATAGAGGGCATTTTCTTACTGTCCGCACAAAAAACCAACAATGGAGATACAAACTAACAGCTGGGAAGTCAGCGAAGTTCAAGCACTACTGTCTGTTTGGGCTGAAGATAAATTTTAATGGAAGTTTTTAACGCTGTGAGAAACCCGAAGGTGTAGTAGCACATCGCTAACAAGTTTGCTAGGTCCCGTTTTCGTTGCACAGCTAAAGAATGCAAAGAAAATATAAAAACTCAAACAACAATATAAATAATATAGGACCGCAATATCAAAAGTGGCTCTGACAGAAAAACTTTCTGCTGGTTTGACACCATGGACATGGTTTTGGGATAATAAACCCCAAATCACTGGCCATAAACTGTGGGGAGAGAATTGCGCTGCTGACTCATCAGAAACTCCGTTACCAGGCTGAGATACACTGGAAAATCAAAGCGTGCTGCAATTTCTGTGCCGTCGCAGTACAGTTTAGGCACAGCACGGTTCCTGTAGACCTGTGGAAAAGTGCCTTTAGTCTGCAGAGGTGAATCAGTCATATCCAGTCTCAGGTCTTCGCTTAAGCATTATTCATGCCTCTCTAGACCTAAAATCTGATACAGTTTTAATATCCATCCAACATTCATATGTGCCAATGTAGTCTGTCAGTTAAGTGGCGGGCAGTTCTCGTCTAGTTAGGTCTTCCTCTGCCACATGATGCTCCCAAGCTGGGAGCGTGAAGACCATCATGTGCCTCGGCTGAGTCATTTGAAGCATTTGAATCTTCTCGACACCTAAACACACTTTTAGGAGAACACTAATGGCCAATTCTTTTAATGTCAGTTAACATTCTTTTGATGTCCTATGTTGGCAAGGGAGAGGGCTGAAGGGCCATTACGTGCTCTTTGACTCCTGGGTCACAAATGGCCGTGATGTTGCTGGGAATCTAACTCTTAACCTCTGCTTTGTAGAAGCCTGTCATGGTCCTTCACTAAGCATGAATGAATGATTCCTTTCAATACCATTCGCTTAGAAAGTTGAGTTCTTGCTCGGATCAGAAACAAATGAAATATGTGTGGTTTCTCATTGGATTGTATGTATTTGTTTGTTTTAAAGAGATTTTAATACCTGATACTGTTTCTGTCTGTCGGTTTACAGGCTGTTACAACTACCTGTACCGAATGCAAGCTCTGGATGCCATTAGAGACATTGGTAAGAACCTTCCATCAGAATTCTTGTTAAGTGGCGAACACAAGCTTAAAGGAATGATTTGGCAAAAAATGTTATTTACACAATTTTCCATTGATCCACCACATTTGGGGTCAGTGGAAACGTTTCACTGAACCTAAATGTGGTAGATCAGCCAATGCATGTCTGGAGTCCAAATTTTGCACCTTTAATTTAGTGCTGAAGGTTAATGCTGCCACCAAACATTAGAACTCAGTAGTCTGGTAAAAATGTTTCTTGTAAAATACAGCTCCAGATTCTCTCAGACTGCATCCAGTTCTTCATTAAAGTGGTACAGACTCACGGACGTGGTTAAGTATGACCTACTGTGAGCATAAATCTCCATGAATCTTCACTCCAAGTTCTGAGTGAAAAAGATAAAGTAGGGTAAATTCTAGCACGTGGCCATAACCTGCTGTCACAGAAAGGTGAAGCAGATTGGAGTTTTTTTAATCTCTCTCTCTCTCTCTCTCTCTCTCTCTCTCGTAGACGTGTCTCACGAGTTGGGCTGTAATGCCAGCGCTATAACAGGCCGGCGCTACAGGAAGTTCCTGCTGGAACTGCGGAACTCGCACTCGCTGTTCAAGAGCAGTCACAGCAGCCTCATTGAGCGCCTGCTGGAGGGCTACTACAACGCCCGATATGGGACTGGGGTGCGTGTCTGTGCGTTTTCATACATTTTCTGGACATAAATGTGTTGAGTCACACTTGACTGGATAAGCAGTACTGTGCAAAAGTCTTAGGCACCTATGCAAATTGTTTAAAGCCATTTTTCTCAGTGTGTGATAATTAAAGTGTCTTTCTGCCAGCAAAGTTAACATTAGAATAAATACAAACAAAGCAGTAAAAAGATTTGTTTTGTTGTAAAAAAGTAGTTGATATTGTGTGAGCTGGTGAGGAGAACACAGGTTCGGTTCCAGATTCCTCCTCGGTTCCTC
>JBBPCZ010000007.1:2769280-2779582 GCA_037974445.1 Brycinus macrolepidotus
GGGAAAAAATGGGAACACATTTTCATTTTCAACCCATTTTTATGTATTTTTAAATATTAAACTTTTTCATCTACCTATCTATCTATCTATCTACATATCTATCTATCTATCTATCTATCTACATATCTATCTATCTATCTATCTATCTATCTATCTATCTGTCTGTCTGTCTGTCTATCTATATCTATCTTTCTATCAATCTATCTATCTATCTATCTATCTATGTATATATGCATTAGAAATATAGAACAACTTTGACTTTTTCTGTAGTAATGACTGTGTACAGACTGCACTGATTTACTGGAGTGATTTACTGGTTTATACAGGTTGTAATGAGAGCATTTTGAAGGTCTGGACAGTAAGTGGCTGGTTCTGTACAGATATGCGCTTGTGCAGTACTGTGTATTTTGGCTGTGGCAGCACTCATTCTAGTGCTGAAAGGATTTACGCTGGGTGATATTATACAGACCCTAAGGAGCTGGGACACACTGCAGCTTCCAGTTTGGCCGCTTCAGGCCATTAGTGGCAAACTGATATCATTGCAGTGGAAATAATAAACCACTTTCCGGTGTGCTGAAGAGTACTGGTGAGGATTTCCCAGCGTATTCCCAGCCATCTGCCCATCCAGTCCATAGGTGGTCCATTTAAAGGGAAGGCACCCCTTTCATTCCACTGCGGGTCCTTCGAGGGGTGTAAAACTGGACTGTGCTCAGCTGGAGTCAGGTAGACTGACGTTATAGGAAATTCACCACATCAACTCGTCTTCCACGCTCATCGTGTAGATACAGTGGCTGGTCAGCAAACAAAAAGGTCCACTGCTGCTCTTGCTGTATTTACACAGGTACACCTTGTTAAGCAGGCAGCAAACACCCATATGGGACACGAGCCCATTATCCTCACTGGGCTTGGCAATCTGAGAACTTATGACCAACCTCTGTATATCCCTTTTTATACGGTTTTGTTACCGTGCCTTTAAGATGTAAGATGAAACATTTCTGACTGGCTGCCCTATACTGAAGCTCACTCAAAAGGCAACACAGGGCTGAAACACTGCTTAGAACTTCGGCATGAATAGGCGGGGCTAAACAGTGGTAGGCTGAATAAGGAGAAATATGTAAATGTGTTGGTTTTACGACATCACAAAATGATTTGGAAATGGGGATGTTTTGCAGCTTAGTTAAATACAAGTCGAAATTTGAGACCAAAAGTTTGAGACCCTCTGACTTATTATTACTTATTATGTGCAAGACAAGAGAATTCTGAAGGACGCTGAATGTGGAGAGGAACCTTCAGCTCTGAGCTCTCATTAAGAGTAATCAGTATTAGTGCCTCTGTCCAGTTCATTCCGCTCTTCCCTAAAGAGGTGTTGATGGATTTGGTGACAGTTCTCCCCCCTGATTGAGCTTTGGGCTCAGGGGAGCAGTAAAAATGGACAAGGCTCGTTATGGAATGATCTATGACATCCGCTCGATCAATGGTCTGGACACTTTCAAGATTCCATTCCAGTCCTGCTGTTCCCTCACATAATGTTACATCATTCAACGTAGATTTGTTTTCTTCCCCATAGAGAATACTTTTATAGCCACCAAGCAGAAGACGTTTTCTGGTCTGTAGATAAATGTTACCTCAGGACCTTAGGCAGATACCTGCACTGGATACAATTAAATTCTTTGGCTGTCTCCACCTCAGAGTCTCCAATTTCACAAGATATTTACCAACATGTCAGGATTCTTCTAACCTGTTTGGTTTGGAGATGGTAAAAGCCGCCATTATCTTTGCAGACGTGCAGATGGGGATGGGACTAAAATCACTTAGATAATCTGTGAATAATTACATTACTACATGTTCACACGAATCGTGTCCAAACAGTCTTGGGTCCCAAAGTTGCCTACCAGAAACGTGTGTGGCAGGAGTAACTCATGAGGGAGCATGAGGAAGACCCACTCAATGGAACCAAGATTCACGAGGCAGAACTTCTTAAGAGAATGCAGAAGAACCACCGAGAGGAACCAAGACTCAAAAGGAAAACTCACTGACAGCATGAGGAGGAACCACTAAAAGAAACCAAGACTTAAGAAGTAGAACTCCCAAGAGAATGAGGAGGAACCAGTTAGAGGAACCACAACTCAAAAGGAAAACTCCTCTTAGAGGAACCCTAAGTCATCCTCGTACGGGCCATAATGGTTAATGCACCAGGACAAGTTTACGAGGAAGTTTAAACAAATTCACCGGGATCAAATGGAGGAAAGATAAGGAAGATAGTGACCATGTAATGCTAACATCTGTCAAACATCGGAAGATTTCAGGAAGCCACCTCAGAAAGCATGCCGGAATATTAGTCAAGAAGCTGATGACTATTATGTAGCTGTGCTAGCCTGAACGTGAGTGGATGTTAAGAGCTTCTAACTCCACTTGTTGCTGTGTAAATTTTTTGCTTGTGCGCCAGCGTTCCACACTAAATTTGACAGTCTGTTCCTTTGTGTTATTCCTGTATTTGCTCCGGTCACTCCATCTGATTGCAGAGCAGCTAAACATCTCCGCATCAGTGAGATGATGTTTGCCTCCATACTGATGTCACTCGTTTGACTTTGACTCGTTTGATAGGGTGAATATGTCTGTTGTACACAAGCTGTGGTTGCTGTGATTACAGTGCCACAGTAGTTATGAATGAATATGGGCGGACGCTAAATACTCCAGAAAGGTGTGTAACCAAAACAACAGCTTGGTAGTGTGCCAGTATTACGCAAATCACTCAAAATGTAAAGATTTGTTATACAGCACTGCTCGTCAAACAGCGAGTCTGTTTTTTCATTGCATGTTTTGTGCTCTTGAGTGTCCTGCACAGTGGTCGCTACGTCCGTCAGTAGGTCTGTCAGCTGTTCAGATGCAGCCTGAGTTTAGTGTGATTAAGTTATTGATTGCCTGTCATATGTACAAAAAAGTATCAATATAAAACTCTGAGAGTAAAGATGGTGGGATATCAGCTGTAGTCTTGAATCTCCATTAATCTGCGATATCAGTAGTAAGAAGCGTTAGAATATTCGTTCCTGAGCGTTCCATAACACACCGGTGTGACGGTACGCTTTAATGGAAAGTATTCAGCGGAGGGAACGCATGATGCCACACACTGAAGGGTTAATCATGTTTAGAAGAGGTTGAGCCGTGAGGTGAGGTAGTCCAGGTGTGGTGGGTGGATAACTAGAAAAGTGAATCCTTGCCTGTTGGGCCATCATGACCACAAATACAAGCTCAGCTATTAGGACATGTATGAAGAAGGACACACGCCAACACACGTAAATGTAAATTTACACATGTATATGTGTTGAACCCCTGCCTCTCTGTCTTCGTCGGAGGTCAGCAGAAAGCTGGGAGCTTCCGAAGGTGTGGGTGTATAGGTCACCTTCTGTTCTATATTTGGCACCTATTAAACACACCTCAGTGCACTCACACACACAAACTCACACCCACAGTCTCCCTCCCTCCCTCCGTCCCTCCCTCCCTCTCTCCGTCTCTTACGCATACCGTCTCTGCAGGGACTTTCAAGGACATTTCGGCATCTTCCTGTACTGCAGGTTTCCTACTGCGCTTTGCGCTGTGGCGGCTTCCAGCAGATCACTGTTCATCCTTTGGCCTAAAATCAAATGTACCCAATTTTCCTCCCTTATCTGCCCGATCAGTGAGGTTGCCACCTCAGCCCTGTGAAACCCCCCCCCCCCCCCATCAGTGACTTGATTTTGTCGCTGAATTTAGTGGACTGTTAGATTTGTTCACTACCGTCTAGGACAGATGTCTGCAGAACCTGATCTTCTCAGTGGCCGCATTGCAGTGCCACCTCGAGGGTCATCTGAACCAATCAAACCAATTTCTTCCGCACAAATAGTTCAGCTGGATAAAAAAAGAAGCAGTTTAAACGGTGACCTGAAAATACTTGGACATCTTGTGTCCAGAAATGAAATTCATGTTTGCCTTAAAAGATGACCACAATCCAGGACAGTCCAGGGAGCTGTACCGACCAGCCAAGACACGTCCAAACTAGCTAACAAGTGATGCAGCTAGCATCAAACCAGCTGGACGTCTAATCATCATAGGCACATTCACATCATGTGAACATGGTGGGCAAACATGGTGGGATAGACTTGGTCGTGTGGGTTCTGACATTGGATGATAAACTGTTATCTGTTTACATGGCAAAGGTTCAGATAAGATTGAGGTTCAAGACCGTTATTTTTGACTGTAGGACTTTTATCAATTTTGGACAAAAGAGGACAAACACCAATGAACATCTAAAGTCTTGGATGATCGAGTTCATTTGGGGTGAGGGGTAAAACTGTGTAAAAGTGTTTCCGCTGGTAACATTTCTCTGGGGCGGCACACCTTGCCTGAATCTTTGCTGTCATGGTAAAAAAACTAAATGAAAACAAACCCTATATATATATATATGTATATATATATATATATAGCAAGAAACATACACATACACACATATATGAGTCATCTTGCTATGAGAAACATGCACCGGTGACTTTCCTTCCCATCAGCTCCTGCGTTACTTACTGGAATTTGTACTGACTGACAGCAAGACGTTGTCCTTTCCAGAAAATGAGTCTGGGATGGAAATAACTTTAGCTCTGATATTGTTGTGGTCGGCGGTTAACCTGCAACAAAGACGCCAGGGAAGGATTGACAGCAAGGAGAGGGGGAGATGGAGGTAGAGATGAAGAACAGCTTGGCAGCTTGCGTCCTCATTTAGCCCTTTTTATGCATGTTTGTCCTCATCCGGAATGAGCTGCAATAATGCAGGTTTATTAACTGCCTCTCTAACATTCCATGCACGCACTCACACCCACCCATCGTCAAGATGGGTAATTAGAATGGCGGCCATGTGTTAGAGAGTAGTGGGGAACCCCTGGGGGCTTCTGGGAGTGAAATAATACCCATCTGTAATTCTGAGTTAATTTGTATGGAATAGAGCCATTGTGCTTATTGTGGTTGACCTCTGCAGGACAGTGTCCCGGACCGGGCTGATTTGGTTTAGAAGTCCGTGTCTCCTCACCTCTGGAGAGAACTTGAACTTTTCAGACAAGCAGAAGACAAGCCACTCTAACTCCATCCCTAAGGTGCTGGATGGAGCTCCACCACACCAGTTAAACCCTTAAAACGCGAGCAGCATAGAACTGTGCTGGAAGCGCAGCAAATGGTAAATTGTTGTCGTACAGCAAAACAGCTCCTTATATGGAAGTTCCCCCGGTTTGTGTTGATGCTCAGGCGTCATGCTGAGCTTTGTTTGGTGTTCCTGTGTCACGTAGAACCAAAGTTATTTTAATTTAAAAACATGTAATTTACAAACATAAACGCTACTGGGGTTTGAAAAATGGCATCACATGTAAATGTTCATGAAGAACAAAAATGAACAAATTTCCTTTGTTATTTAGGTCTTAAAAACAAACAGAAAAAACACAAGATCTTTGAACCTGGGAGAACTTTCAGAATAGTTTCCGCCCACAAGTGGGTGGGAAAAAACCTGCAGAGGGAGGGGGTCCGGAGAGCAGCCGAGCGGCGGTGCGCCGAGAGAAAGAGTAGCAAACAGCGAGCGTGTAGGAGAGTTTTTAGACTATTTTACATTGTTTTTATTTGTTGAAATCAGTTCTTAGACTGTTTTTATTTGTTGAAATCAGTTTTTAGACTGTTTTTATTTGTTGAAATCAGTTTTTTTTTAATACGCTCTGAGTTCTAAGGGTTAATGCAGATATGTCCTACAAAGCTGAGGGGCTTTATACTATCTAACCAGTGCTTGACATTGGGAAGGTTGACCTTAGGCTGCTCCAGCATGCAGTGTCAGCAGTGGGTGCTGGAGTTCGAAGAGCTGCTGGGGAAGTATAAAGTAGCTGCTATTATTTCCACTCTAGAGTCAATCCTATGAAGAATCTTCCTTATGCAAACACAGAATACCTATTAGAACATCCTCATTAGTGAGAGATGAGCTAAGAGGTGCAGACTCAGCACTCTGGCCTCCGAGAGCCAGTGATTAAATGTGTAACTTAAAATTACTTCTCAAACCACTTCCGCAGCAGTTTTGGCTATCATCCATAAAACTGGCTCGTGTCCTCATTCGACCCCCCTCCTGATGAAGGACGTAGGATTGAGGTGGAGATGGGGGTGTTTATGGGCTTGCCACAGGACAAAGCAGTTTTTGATTTTTAGATTGGAAAAGGAGGAGCTTCTTCTCCCAAACTTCATCCACAGCCATGAAGAGATCACAGCTTAGTTAACCTGTATGGAGTGGAAGCTTTGAAACTTTAAGAATGTGTCCACTGATAGGAAAACTCTGCCCAAGATTCAGTCGTTGAGATGTAGATGTTGAGGGGTTTGATCTGAAATGGTCACTGTGGAGCAGTGGTTTCCAACCCTGGTCCTGGAGAACTACCTTCCTGAGAAGTGTGGTTCCAGCCACAATCTGCAACACCTGCACTGCTAATGAGCTTCTTCAGAAGGAACTGATTGGCTGGAGTGTTAAGTAAGGAAGGGGTGAGGTTGGGGGGGGGTGGTGGTGTTACACAATTTATTAGATGCAGGTTGGAGCTAAACATGACCAGAAGGTAGATCTCCAGGAGGGGTATTGCTGACCGCAGACTCACCAGTGAACCTGAACGTGCCTTCACAGTTTTATGTGTGATGTGCTATATATTTTATATTACTTAGTTCTAACATTACATTTTTTCTTTCATTTATTGAAACTACATTGCTCAGTCTCACAGACGTTTCAGGGGTTCATTTCACGACGAATAAAAAATCTCAAATCTTGACAATGATAAAATAATGGCAAAAAAATACATGCCGTACAATGCTTTATTAAATATAAAATATATATTTTAGAACTGTCTCAGGCATCAGGCTGTACATAAGATAACACTTTATTCATGACCAGTTCATGTTATAACTTCCAATGAGTTAGCATTCAATCCGTCTGGTTCTGTTCGCCACCACTGTGAGCATTTCCGGGCCAGGATGTTTCTCCACGACGGAGAACCACTTGGAGTGACGTTGTGTTACACTTTCATGATTTATTTACGCAGAGTCGTTCGAAACATCGGTGGAATTCCCCTTTAAGGCAGCACCGTGTAAAGCTTCTCACTGCCTCCATCCTGCTGCATTGCAGAGTAATGGACCCGCCAGAGCCGAGCCAGGCCCGTGTTCTTTTCCGATGGGCCCAAACGAGCCCAGGCAGGTTTGGCCAAATGATCCTAGTCCTCCTGCCAATTCCAGCAAGCAGCATCTTCCCAAACGAGGACACTTTTGTCTGCGGCACATATAGGCCGAGTGAGCGTCCGGCAAAAAATAAAGCGGGTCTAAAGTGCTATCGATCGGAAACCTTTTATGGCGCATTTAAGCAGGAGAAATCGTTTTATGGAGGAAAGGCAGCAAGCAGGTGTCTGAAGCATCCCCATAACCGTGACCTTTCGGAAAAGAAGCGCAGGAACCATGGGGGTCAAGGCAACCCCCCCCATATCCCCCATTTACTGTTAATGGCACTCTGTTCATCACTGTAGGCCTGAAGTACTTAGCACTAATGCAGCGGTGCTTAAAGGAATCCCTCTCCTTAAAACTCTACTTTTTATTACATCTACAGCTTTTTATTACAGCATTTATACTGAGGACTGCAATATGCAAATTAGCCTCGAACCAATCACAGTGTTTCTGACCAATCACAGCTCCAGGTGAGTTACTGGGTGTTCTGATGAATTCATGTAATCCAACTAAACTCGAATTATTTATCTTTAACCATCAAAGACACCGATTGGCCAAGGTGTGACTGAATGGCCGAGGTGTAAACAGACTGTGCCCTTAAGATCGATGTATGTAAATGATCTCTTTTCTGATTGGCTGCCCTGTATTGCAGCTCATTCCAAAGGCAGCATGGAGATGAACCACTCCTTAGAACTTCAAAACAGGCTGTTTTTGCAGCTTAGTTTACATGTATGGGCCGTATAGAAGGGGAAGCGAATGTAGGCCTACATTTTGAACAATATTTACATACTTCAAGTCTTTTTCAGTCCAGAAAACTAATGAAAAAGGCTTTTTAATATATTGAAAGGTACTGCAGTATGTAGCAGTATAATCACAAGACTGAAATTTTATTCCATATCTGGCTTCACCAATGAACTGTTACTATATTCTGAATGTGTTAAGGATATTTGCTGCTTTGTTTTTCACTCTCAACGGCCCACTGAGAAGCACTATACCAGTCAAAAGCACCATATTAATTATTATTATTACTATAAACCCTATCAGTGCAGTGCCCTTTTCTCATCTACTCCCTGATTGAGCAATATTTCAGTATTCAGTGGTACACAGTGAGTCATAGTCTACCCCTCTGCCTCCATCTCTCTCTCTCTCTCTCTCTCTCTCTCTCTCAGCTGCTTTCACGCCCCCATACACTGTGTGTGTGTTTTCATCCTGTTTAAACCTTAATACACACGCACATATAAGCGCATGGGCCCACTATCTCTCTCTCTCTCTCCCTCTCTCTCTCTCCGTGAGGACAGCAGGAGTAAATATAGCTCAAACATGCAATGCAACATCCAGGATGGGACAGACTTGTTTTTATGTATGAGCCTGGACTCCATCGTTTTTGTCCAGATCTGCTTACTCATATGTCCATGTCCACTCATGATCAACGTCCAGCGTTTCATCATTTGCAGGGGTGCATCATTCTTAAAGTGGCAATACAGCATTTTAACAATCAATTAGACTGTGATTCAACAAAGTGAACATTCTATTTTGGCTAAAATTACTATTTTAGATTTAATTTTAAATTTGGATTTGGAAATTTAAATCAGTTTGAGTTGCCATGATTCACTGATTAGTTTAAGAAAGAGCCTGAACTGCAGTGATGAAATGATGAACTGAATCACTTCTCAAAGAATCAATGAGTGGTGAACTCTGATGCACTAAACGGTTTCCTTAAGAATCGAATTGTGGTGAATTGTGGTGAATATATAATGCATCAAATCATTTCCTTAGGAATCTATTTGATGTATTAAACACATTTGTAAATTTTAATGATGCACCGAATCATTTCTTGCAAAATTGAACTAATTTGGGGTGACATGATGAACGGTTTTCGAAAGAATCAAATTGAATCATAATGTAATCTGAGATTATAGGATTCACTGAATCATTTCTTAAAGGGTTGCATCTCATTATGCAGTTTGGGATTTCATGATGCACTGGATCAATTCCTAAAGAACTGAACTGGATCGACTCAGGGGAAAATTTGATCGCTCATAATGCATTGAATCGTTTAGTGAAGAATGGAATTGAGTCAAATTGAATCGTGGTGAAATTTGAGAGAGCAGGATGCACTGAATCATTTATAAAAGAATCAAACTGTGTTGAAGAGCAGGATTCCAAGACACATTAAATAGTTTCTTAAAGAATCAAATCAAACTGTGGTGAAATTGGAGATACACTGAATCATTTCTTAAAGAATCGTGATCAGAAGAAATCATTTTAAGATCGTGGTTTGGCTGAGTATGTTTGAACTGATCGACATGTGTGTCTGTGTGTGTGTGTGTGTGTGTGTGTGTGTGTGTGTGTGTGTCTGTGTGTGTGTCTGAGCATTGCATGTTTGTGCATCTTCTAATGACGCTGTTACTAAGGGGGGCTACCGGGGGGTGCAATACTAAAATATTCATCGGGTCACATTAAGTTTACAATATGCACAGACGAGAAACAGCCCATAGCAGGGCAGAGGCACAGGGAAACATTCCAGGCACTTAGCACGGATCTGGCCGGCTTTATATAGCCCAGCATGTGGAGCACAGAGCGGAGACGGGCAGAGGAAACATGTTGATTTATTAAAATGCTTCCTTTTCTCAATACAGTCCCGCTCTGAAGGACAACACAACACACTCTCGAAGAGGAAGAGAGGGGGGGAGCGAAAAGAGAGACAGGGGAAGAGATAAAAAATGGAAGCAGAAGGAAAACATGCAGAAGAGAGAGAGAGAAAGAAAAAGGGAAAGAAAGGATGGTGCATTGTGTTCCAGCGATATGAGAGGACAAAATAAGCTTCATCGGGATGTGTTTATTATTAATATCAGGAATTCATTAACCATTATTCTCCTAAGCTGAATGTGAAAATCACGGGATTCCTGTAGTTTCCGATTTTCATCGCCGACGTCCCTTGAAAGCAAAAGGTAGTGTATAAATAGTGTATATACAATCAGAGTTCGGTGTGGAAGAACTTGACTGGCCCGCACAGAGCCCTGACCTCAACCCCATCCAACACCTTTGGGATGAACT
>JBBPCZ010000007.1:2806979-2822380 GCA_037974445.1 Brycinus macrolepidotus
CACACACGCACACACGCACACACACAAACTCAAGAGAAACTGAATTTCCTGTGAAAGCCTTCGTCATTCAACATTGTGTATTTGTTGGAACTACCTGGACACAACACTCTGTGACCACCAAAAATACAAGATCTCTATTCAGCAGCCTGGGGCTGGTCATAAAACTTTACAGTTACAAAGGACACTTGTTTTACAGTGAGAACGTATTTGCACAACACTAAAATTCCCCAGGCTGGTTTCCTGGACGTGGATTTGGCCCAGTCTTCAGTTGAAGTGCAAGGCTGGAAATCCATTTTTGGGTGGGTTTAGTCTGGGTTTCTGAAAGCAGCATCCTGTCTGACCATTAAGGTACATTAATGTGCTTCTCTTAACGTTCTAGAACAGTGTTTCTCAAATCAGTTCCCAGGTGTTCTACATTAATAATACAATACAATACATTAATAATAATGCATTAATACATTACTAATACATTAATACACTTAATTATATCATTAACCCAATATTACAGAAAATCATAGTATTGGGTATTTTATGAATGGTGCTCTATGGTGTTAAAGGAATAGTTCAGTCACTAATGCCAGTGTGTCTAGCAGAGAATCAAAGCTAATAGTCTCAGACTCTTTATTCATAACATGCTAACTTTTGACCACAGGCTTCCGGTTGTTGTTAGCAACGTTAGCATGTGTGGTTGAACAACTACCAATATCATGTTAAAGGAATAGTTCAATCATATATGCTAATGTTGCTAACAATGAATTGAAGCCAGTAGTTACCACATAGCATGATGATATATGAATAATGCTAATCACTGACTATTGGCTTTGATTCATCGTTAGGAACTTCAGCATTACTGAACTATTCTTCGAATATGGAGCTGAGATTTGAAGAACTTGGCCTACTTCTGTCACTTTTATCAATGTTAGCCAAGAGATTTACAGTCTTAAGTATCCTGGTCCATGCAGCTACCCAGGTTTTAAGGATGGTGCAATCTCAGTTCCTCAGCAGGTACTGGAAGTACTAAAAACTATCAGGGCTGGACACCTGGTTGAGATGGAGCACCACACAGAAAATATCCACTATGCTTCAAGAAGGAGCTTCTACCACATGGTGACCACCAATCGCTCGAAAGGGGTTCAGTTCCAAAAGCTTGCCCTGCAGCTTGAGTCGACTAAGGTTAAGCGGTCAAACTTTGTCACCCATGAAATTAGGAGACCTGTCCAGCCTTGAAAGAAACTCTCGACTGCTTAATCAGCCATTGCAGGCACTGCAGCACTTGTGGTACAATTTTATGTTTCCTGAATTACCAGAAATATTTCTATGATTTGTGGGAGCTCTGAGACACATTAAACTCCAGTATGTTGTTCTGTAATATGCTGGGGTGTATCCATGCTGAAAGCACAGCCTTGTTTCATAGTAATGAAAGAAGACTAATTTGCTTTGCAGCTGCTGTGTGTGTGCATCATGAGTCAGAGGAACAGTCACACTGGCTTTGCAGAATACACATTACATGGAATTCAATCACATTATAACACCATATTGGGTATGTAAGAGAGCAAAGGAGAGCGAACACTGCTAGCCTTCATTAACACTGAGACGTTTCGCTGTAAAATGTGTGCCACAGATTATTGATGGAGCGGTAATTAACTTGACAAAAAAATTATTAATTCACTTACCTTTCATTAATCAAAAATCTTAATCTTACTGTTACCCTGATCAGCCATAAGATCACCACCAAATCACCTCTGACTTCTGAAGGTAGGCTGTGTTTTCTGCACCAAGACGTTAACAGCTGATCCTGCAAGTTGCGAGATGCCTGACTAGTATGTCCAACAGATGCTTGATCGGACTGAGATTTGGGAAATATGGGGGGCAAGTCAACTCCTCAAACTTAGTCACATTCCTCAAAGCATTCCTGAAGAATTCTTTCCATAGTGCATCCTGGTGTCATCTCTTCTGAAGGTAAGTGATACCCAGCCGTTCACATGATGTAGAAGAGAATGTGAGTCGTTATACCCTGCCGCCTTGTTCTGTTGGTCCATTTCAGATATTTTGCTATCATAGCCAGCATAAACCTTTTCAGTAATTTGTGCTACAGTAGTTCATCTGTGGGATTAGGCCAGACAGGCTAGCCTTTGCTCCCCTTAGGCGTCCATGATCCTGTTGCAGGTTGCTCTTCTTTGAACCATTTTTTGGTAGATACTGACCACTGCACATTGGGAACACTCCAAAAATGTGCTGTTTTGGAGATGCTCTGACTCAGTCATCTAGCTATCACAATTTGGCCCTTGTCAAAGTTGCTCAGATATTTATGCTCGCCTATTTTCCCCCGACTTCCAACACATCAAATTCATGAACTGACTGTTCACTTGCTGTCTAATGAATTCGATTCCTGGACAGGTGTCACTGTAACTAGATAATATTATTCACCTTTCCTGGCAGTGGTTTTAACGCTGTGGCTGTATGTATCAGTATGTATTTCTACACTATAGTGCCTTGTATACAAATTCTCAAAGTATTAACAATTTATTTGGTAACAGTTAGTTGATTGTTAACAGTGTTAAAGTTGAGATTAGAATGACATTTGGTGCTGGGATGAGGTAAAAGTTTAGAGCAGTCACAAACCCTGGTCCTGGTGATCTACTTTCTTGAGAGCTCTAATTCCAACCACACTCTGCTACACCTGCTCAGGCTAATGAACTTTTTCAGAAGTCCCTGATTGGCTGGAGCATTGAGTAAGGGGGGGGGGGTAAAATATTAGACGCAGGCTGGAGCTAAACACGGTAGGAAATAGATCTCCAGGAGGAGGGTTGGTGACCACGGGTTTAGAGCACTGCATGGACATCATAAAGATTCCCAACCCTGCCCTGCGTACCCCTGCCTCAGGGAAGCGCTTGCTCATTTGGGAAAAAGTTGAAACAGGTGTTTTACCCTGTGTGCACCCCGCATTTTTTGGTTTTCTCAATGCTGTAGAGTAGTGGTTTACCAATATAGTCCTGCAGAACCTTCATAATTTCTAGTATTTCTGCTCCTAACAACTCCTAATCCAGTTGATCAGCCAATTATCAAGTGCTTTGTAAGTGGGTCAGATGTGTTAAGTCAGGGAATGTAAGAAACAGTGCAGGAATGTGGGTTCTCAGCACTGTTCAGAGCAGGGAGATCACCAAAATTTGCAGGTACAACGGTACTCCAGGACCAAGATTGGGAACCACTACCATAACCCCAGTGCTAACCATCATATACTGCCAGAAAGAAAACTGTCAGGAATATGTTAAAATCTGCAGGAAGGAAGAAAAACATGAAAAATGCAATGAAAAAATAACAAGTTTTAGCTAAAAAGACTTGTCTTACCCTGACAGTGTAGGAGACCCCAGTGGTGCTGACCACATTGTCTGAGTGCAGCCATCCTCGAGTAGGCTTGTTTACAAAGGAGCCATGGCGTGTCCACTCATCTCCACCCAGCTGGCCCCCTTCCACACGGGCCCTCCGTGATGCCCCACCCAGCCGGTTCATGTCCTGTGGGGGGCGAGGAGGGGGAGAGGGAGCAGTTAGGGAGGGGCGAGGAGGACCAGAAGCAGAGGAGGCGGCAGGTGTGTCCTGCATTTCATGGGTCCCAGTTACTTGCTCGGGCCGGCTGCCAGCCTTCGGGCTAGGCAGCAGAGTGGCTGACATCCCCAGCCGTAGGGACCCCATCCTGGGGAAGAAGGAGCACAGTGTGGTGGGGCTGTTCTCGGCCGGCCGTGGGGAAGAAGCGGGCGGGAGGATGGGGGCAAGGGAAGAGGAGGAGAGTGAAGAAGGGATGCCTGGAGGAGTGAGGGGGGTGAGAGGAGCGGAGGATGGAAGAGAGGGATTGGAGGCTGTCTCGTCCGTCGAGCTAAAAGAGTCGCTCCTAAAGGGGGCGTATTTAGTTTTGGGGACAAGCTCCATTGTGATATGTCTGTCACAATGACAACTTTCAGCCAAATTGAATAAGCTTTATATTGTCTTTAGGTCTCTCCAAGTGTCTCTTTCAAAAAAATCACAAATCGGTCCTCTCTTTTCTGTTTCAGTTTTCAGGTTCTCTCCATCTACTGATCCCTTCATTGTTGGACCAGGGAGACGACAGTGCAGCGACAGCTCAGTTCATGAACATCAGAAGAGAGAAAAAAGTGAGAGACAGGGAAGAGAGTGCCAAAGTAGAAGTGAGTGTCAGAGAAAATAGAACAGACAAGGTCTCTAGTCAAATCCCAGATCTCACAGATGTTGACATCAGTGTCGTCACACAGTGTCCGTTAAAAGCTGTGTGTGAGGGTGTTTGCATCAGATCTTAGCCTGCATAGAGATCAAATATGGTTTTCCCCTTATATTAGCTTCATTGCAGAGCACCACTTGCTCAATTGAATCTCAGAGTGATTGTCGTCTAAATACCTGTTTGTTGGTTACCTTTCAAGATATGTGTCACAGAGAGAGAAAGAGAGAGGCAAAGCTCAGAGAAACATTTGATGTGTGTTTCTGTTTGCATGTAGTAGACTCCACTATAGTAGTTCTTGTCCGACAGAGTCCCATAAAAAGCCTATTAGATGCAGCTGAGACTAAGAGAAGAGGCTTCCAGCGGACAGACAGATCAATATAGAATGGAGAGGGAAAGAGAGAGAGACAGAGAGAGAGAAAATGGATGGAAAGCACTGAACCAGTGAACACTTATCACTTAACGAAAAACAGAATTGCTCCAGTAAGAGAGGATTAGCGAGAACGTCGTCCTCCACATGACAAGAACAAAGGTTCAGAATGTCCCAGTAAAAGAATTACAAATCACAATATCACGTTCATTGGTTTAGGAACTAAACTTAGTCCTGGTTAAAATATACTATATACACACGAAAATCATCTTGTCCTGATGCAATATTCAAGAGACTGAATGAGATCACACAGTCCTTGACAAATAGATGCAGCTGGAAAAAGAAATGGGCCCAGACCAAGACCACAGAAAGCACCAAGACTGGTCTGGGTTGAACTCACTTGGCCAACTTTTTCCCTTCTCTTTCACCGCAACCATGCCTTGTCCCTTCTCTTTCACTCTCTTTCTTTCTTCCTCCAAATGATTCGGGGTCCCCTGTCATCCAGCTGTATCCTCTCTCTCTCTTTCTCTTCCTCCTCCTCCTCCCTCCTCTTCCAAATCACCTCCGGCTGAGCTTCCCTCCCTCCTTCGGCGCTCCTTCCCTTCCCTCGGTCACCCTCTCTCTCCTTCCTTTCCTGGAATCCCTCCCTAAGTCTCCAGACTGTGTACTGGGCCCTGGTCCTTCTCTCCTCCTCCTCCCGCTCCCGCTCCCTCTCCCTCTCCCGCTCTCTCTCGATTACACTCGCCCTCTTCTTCCAGATGATCTCTCTCTCCCCCGCTCCCCCTCCCACGTCTTCTCTCCCGTTCTCCAGGCTGCCTCGTTTGTTCTTCCTCTTAGTTATAAAAATAGGAAAAGAGCGCCTTTCTAAAGTTCACTTTCCTGACTGCTTATTGGTGTTCTTTCAGACAATAACTAAGAACCAATGATCAAATTCTAATAAGAGTCCAACTGTAAAACAAACCTTGAGTTACCTAGGTAGATTGTTAAGATCACACATAATATAGGTGTGCATGCATATAGAAATATGGTAGATTTAGAAAAAAAGTGAACTGCCCTAACAGCCCTGAAACTGTTTGTTTAATGTTCTAGAAATAATGTGAAAACTTCCCTATAAAAAAGATAACGTTGAGCACCATTAGTGGAACCTCTCAGACAGTTTTAGGTTGAGAAAGAGAGGCCCTGAAATAATCTTGTACAATGAGAATCAGGGTAAATAGTGTCATGTGCTATAATTACGTTTTGGAGTGATAAAGCGCCAAACTCCTTAACGACTGAGCTCCCACAGGAATGACAAACGCCAGCTTGTCAGCCTAACGATAATGAGACCTGATTGGCTCCGTCTGAAGTTCCGCCCTCAGAGATCTTGAACGAGAGGGGCTCATTAAAGGCTGACCGGAAAATCAATCACACGCTCATTACTCTAAATGACACCTTGAACTCGAGGAACAGTCCCATCAGATGAAGCAGGTCTTAATAAATCAGTTTCCTGAGAGAAAAGCTACCCTGAAAGCAGCTTGACTTAAGTCCGTACGTCCTCAACTTGAGCACTAACAAAGCCTCAGCCAGAGAAGAAACAGTCTTTAACTGCAAATGGTTCTGAACAGTCTGGAACGGCACTTGCACGGAACAGTCTTAGCACAAGAACAATCTTATCCCACTACATATATTACTATAATCGCCAAATCGCTTTCAGTGACTGTAACAGTATCCACACTTCGGAACTCTGCTGGCAGAAGCACAGACTCGCTCGTCTCACTTGTGTCCTCGGAGGCTTCCGCTGCATATTTGTTTTCCGTCAGCACAGAGAAGTGCTGAGCAGCTGCTTTAATCATCAAATAAATCAACGAGATGTTAATCAGATTGTTCTAAAACAGCACCGATGGCTATACCCGGAAAAGTCAGAGCAAAGCCAATTAGCAGTTGTAACAGGCGTGACAGGCAGTCAGATCAGAGACTGCAGACTCATCATGTCCGTTGCTGAGCTTTGGGACCCCAGGATCCTGTGATTTTTGTGTCCACACCACACAGACAGTATACACACATCCTCTTACACTGTAGGGCCAATCTCTATGCTGCCACGAAGTATGGTAAAGTTCAACAGCTCCGCTGAAAGTAGTGTCTTTTCAGTGCAGGTCCGAAGAGGTTCAGTAAGTGCAATAGGTTATGGGACTGTAAAATGCACCAGTGATTATAAGGACATGGCACAGAATATGAATCCGTGATGTTGTTCTGAAGCATGTGAGCTGTCCTGGCACTCAAAAAAGCATTCAGACACTTCTCAGTGTTATGACTAATGTGTCATGGCACACACAGAGCACAGTGTTAGAGGAAAAACAGTGCAAAAGGGGTAGAAAACCCAATGAGAACATTACAAAAAACATTAAGTAACAGTACGGAGAACCAAGCCTTGAGCAGAGTAAAACCATGGCAGCTCAGATGTAGCACCTGTTCATCAAAAATATGGCAGAATCCCTGTTTGGACTGGATGGTTCACTCCCAGGATGGAGCGAATAAAAGAGCAGTCCATTAACAAGCTCACTGTGGCGAAGTGAAGATGAAGTCCCAGTATATATGCAGTTAAACCAAAGGCAAGTAAGAGGTAACAAGTCACACAAAGTGTTACTTAAAGAATGCATGTGAGAAAGATTCACACAAAAGACACAGATGAAAAAACTCTGTTGGATGTTATTGGTAGCCAGCGACCAGCTTGCATGCCTGTTTTGGATGGTTAATAAGCGGCCACGTTTGTTAGTCTTTGCAAAGCCTGTTTAAATAGCATGGCATGGCTGGCACTCCGTAGAGGAGGCAGAACCTGAGTTAACCACAACACAATCTCACTCACACACATACACACAACCTATACCTACCACGCAAACATGAACGGGACCATCCAAGACAAAAACGTAGACATTTCTCTTTGATGATTAGATGCTCGTACCAGTGGAACAGATGATGTCAAAGTAAACCAGTGTAAATCCTGCCGGTGCACCAGTTGGTCAGTCTAGTCCTTAATTGCCAGAAATGACCGACGTGAACTGGCAAACTACAAAAAGTATAAAGATAGTTGACATTTTAGAGCACCTTGAAACCTGGCTTGGCATGAAGGGGCGGCTTGTGCTTAACTTGCACGAAGAAGAGAAACCTCAAAAGTTCTGTTCCTGGCAAGTTACGCGACAACAAAGACGAACTTCACGGTAGCCAGGTTGTTGCCATGGAAATAGACTGCGGAGCAGAATCCTGCCAGACGGAATCTTGACGGAACCCAAACAAAAGGCAGCGAGTTCCGCCAACACAAAACCTGTCGGCTTTGCTCTTGGCCAATCGACATGGACCGAGAGACTGTGACGCGTCACCGGTGCGAGCGCTCAGCGAGACTCTTACCGAGAATCAATAGTCTGCTGGACATGAAGCCACAAGACAGCAAAGTTCTGCCGTCGTCTCTGCTGCCATAAAGCTAATCAATGTTGACATCTTGACGCCGAGAGCGTCAGACGGCATCATCATATAAAAGCAAAGACACAAAGCCTGGCTCTCTTACAAAGCGCTGTGCCCCAAGCCAATGAGAAAATCAAATATTGCTCAACACTATGCTTGCTTCCAGATAAAAACAAAACAAAACCAGAAAGGATCTGCCTTAAGCACTTGGCCAACTCACAACACCAGAGAAAGTCTCTTGGTCACAGATTTCATTGATTAACACACAAAGTTTTGCATATAAGGAACCTGATTGTTTTCTGCATATACTATTAAGTGACACCATTAAAATAAAAAAAAATAAAAAACAAAACCAAAAAAACGAGCGATTCCTGGTCAGTCACAGACTTTATGTACAAACAATGCAGAAAAGAATTATTGACATCTCTTGCGTTTAGTTCTGATCAGTTCTGATGGTTGAGGGGGCAAAAAAGTAAAGGCAAAATGTCAATCCTTGAGTCTGTCAGTCAAAAAAAAGGTAAATATAAAAAGACTGCATGATTATCTTCAGCAATGCGGTAAAAATATCTTCCACGCTCTTATTTGTATCAAATTTGAACAGTGATGTTACGATCCTCGTCTTGTTCCATCTCTCTCTCTCTCTCTCTGTGTTTCTCTCTTCCCCTCGTTGTCTCGCTCAGTCTCCTCCTTTGGAGAGGAAAAACGTGGTCTCGCTTTTATCCATTGACTGGATAAAATTACAAAGTCATGGTCGGGCTCCGTTTCCTCTCTCGTTCACATGCAGATCCTGCTCTTCGCCCCTCTCTGGAACGGACGGCCAGGCGATCTGCCTTTGTTCTCCTCTCCTTCCCCCACGCTCTCTCTCATCCTCCTCTTCTCTCCACCTCCATCTGTATTTGAGGAGCAGTGCAGCCAACTGTTCTCTGTACCCTACGCCTCCCTGCCTAAGTGCTCTCTCCCTCCCTCCCTCCCTTTCTCTCTCTCTCTCTCTCTCCCTCTCTGCACATTCACATGCTGATGCCGCTGCTGATTTCTGATTTCACATCCCTGCCTCTCTCGCCCCCCCACCTCGTCTCCTTGCGGCGTCAGTCATTCATGCATTTAAAATTTATAGCAGGGCTACACAGTACAGGCTTCCATATTGCAATTTTATTGCTACATATAGCGACTGCAGTGTAGGAAAATGTGCCCTCAAACCCTTGAGGTGGTTAAAGATTTTGGTCACAATTATTTGCATTTGACACGATTTTATCACATCATTTTATTACACGTACCTACTGGTCTGGAATGTCTCATAATCGGTCAGGACAATTACGGGGCACTCATTCGGAATCGGCAGATTTGTGTTCCAAATTTTGCTATTTTGGCTGATGTGTGTTGCAGTTTGATATAAGACTGCTGCATCTATACCAAGATATTGTAGCTTAATTATGCGCCATGTGCTAAATATTGCTTTTGATCTCTAGCTTTGTGAATGGAGTTATTTAAGTAAGTAAACCAATTCTGAAGAGTTTAAAATGTCAGTTTGGTCCATTAAAGAGCAAATAAGGTAATTTATGCTGTGATTGGCGTTGCACTTGTTTCACTTTGGCCTAAAGTAGACTAGATCCACCTGGTTTAGCATTACAGAGAAATGTGATATTTACTTGTAAGGTTACAAATGCAATAATGAACAAAATAATGTAGAACACTAATACTAGCATAGTCTAAATACTTTGCTCTTCTAGAGTAGATCGTCAAATATCAGTCAAATGTAAACACCGGTTCAATACCAATATATTTGTTACAGGATACATCTGATACCAATATGATTCCGATATCGTGCATCCCATGGCAGAAAAAAGGACAGAAAAAAAGAACGGAGAAAGCTACAATCATTGGACATAAAATATTGTGTCTGGTGCATCACACATTTAACCAGTAAAAAGGGACTGAAGCAGCTCAGTCTCCTTTCTTTCTTCCTCTCTCTCTCTCTCTCTCTCTCTCTCTCTAATGCATGTACTCATGAGGGGCAGAAAGTTGAGTGGATGGATGTCGCCGCTGATGGCTGGATGGAACGCAATGATGGACGCAGGGGAAGCATATGAACCATCCTCCCTTGGTGACCCAAGGGGTGGAAGGACAAAGGAAGGATCATAGAGGATGAGTTCATTCCTCTTTCCTTCCCATCATGTTTGCATTTCCCGCTCTCTGTTTTTTCCTCTCGTCCAACCTCGTTTGACCTCCTCTTCCAGCACCTTGACATCACATGTGCCAGCAAATTAATGGTCATTTCCTAGACTCAAGGCTAAAGGCATCATATGGCGGGTTATGAAACAAATCCAAGGTTAAGTGAAGGATACACTCTTAACTCTTTCTGGAAAAGTGTCTATACATTGGTACATGGTCCTTGAAAAAACAAAACTGCCCTCCATGGTCTGTGTTAGATTAGCCAGATGCCAACGTCAGTCAGTTTAGGTAAGTGACCTAAATATTGCATGAGCTGACAACAAAGCTGCGCCAAACTACAATTCCCAGAGTGCACCAAGTGAGAGTCTATTCACGGAGGACACAGGAGCACGCGCATGGCTGCCAGTCTCTGGGGCTGGAGGGACGTCATGTCAGGTTTCATTCGGCTCTCTTACCCAGTCACTGAGCCGTGCCAAAACGTCAGTCAAGAATGCCAAGAGGGAAACGAAACAGTGAGACTAAATGCAGTTGCATCATGGTCTCTTGCTCCAGGGCATGGACCCAGCAGAGAGAAAGAAAGGGGAGAGTAAGAGAGAGAGAGAGAGAGAGAGAGAGAGAGAGAGAGAGAGAGAGAGAGACAGACATAACTAGACAACAATAACCAGTGCACTCTTAGTCACTGCATTCAAAACAGAAAAAATTACTAAAGCATAACATTAGCTCACAGTAGAGAACACAAGTGACTGCCTATAATGCAAACAAAAGGAATACATGGAAAAAGGAGGATATGAAGATACAGAAGACAATAAACATAATGACAACAATGTTCACAGGACAAAATGCATTAAGGTTTAACTTAGAAGATCTTTATGCAGGGGAAGACAACATTTAACAGAGGACAGTTAAGTTCAGATGTCTAGACTCAGGTCAAAAAGCCATCAGTCCCTTGCGCCATTGGTGGCCAAGGGAATTTCAGGATGGTTCTCATAGAGAAAGGCACAGACGACAGCAGGTGAGCAGTTGCCTGGTTTTGACCCTGCTGCATGGTTGCTAGTGCCAGGAAAGATTAAGCTGATCTTCGGACAAAAAGCCTCTAGAGTCTTTGGCCCACTTGGCTGACGACAAAAGACATAACTAGGACCGAGAAGAAGAAAGGAAAAACTGTCCAGAATCAGAACAAGGCCACAGGAACCCACACCAAGTCAGAGGAGCATCCCATCAAATCCACAGCCAGACAGTACAAGGCCAAGAGCTAGACTGATGGCCTAACTAAAGAACATATCCACAGAACAAAAGGAGAGGAAAACAGGAGAGACAGGGAATGAGGATACACACAGATGCATCCATGTGGTGACGCTTCAGACGGCTTTCCCTCCACCTAGTGCATGCAGGAGTGTATGTCTGGGCATTGAGGCTGATGTTCGCTGTGGTGTAATCAGCAGCATGCAGGACATGGAGCAGATGAGGCCCAAGTCAAACAGGAAGTGACTCAGAGGAGCTAAGAGTCACACTTTGATTAATTGTAGTCCAAGATGACCTACATTCTCAACTCCCCACAGAAACTTTACATGTGCAATGTGCGGTGTGTGTGTGTGTGTGTGTGTGTGGTGTTTCAGAGAAGAGTCTGTTGTGATGATGTGCAGAAAAAGGTATTTGCTCTCTGCCGGCACAGGGGCTTTGCTGGCTCTCCTCTGGTGACCTATTTTGCCTAATTCTAAGAGATTCGCTGATGTTTCTTTGCACTTTTAAATTTGTTCAGTAAAACTATGAAAAAGTGGTTTACTACTCTGTGGTTTAGAACGACGACGCAGTGATGATAAAAATGAAGGAAAGGTGAGAAGCACCTCCTTCAAACCCAGAGTTCAAGGATTGGTATTCAGTAATGTAAAAATATACGTGTTTGTTCAAATTTCTTTTGTCAAATTGCATGCCAATAATGGAAACTACAAATATCTATCTTTTTTGGGGCGAAAAATTGTGTGTGATTGTTTGGAACTTCGTTTCATGAAAAAGGAACAAATGGGGAGAATATATAGAAATGCACAGATCCTTCGCTCCTCATAAAGGGCAAACGGGGAAATTGAATAGGCTACTTTCTAGACACGCATGATTAGAAACAGCCAAGACTGGAAGTGGCAGGTGTTTGACCAAAACAAACCATCAAAAAACAACCAAATTTTTTTTTTTTTCAGGTTTGACCTGATTTTGGAGATACGAATACCATCACTGACAAAGCAGGGGACAAACTAAACCTTTCGATCTTTGCCAAACAGTTGCTGGGAAATCTGTTTTCAGATGATTTGCCATCTCGATTTACCCACGGCAACAGCAGAGACAACAATCTTTTGTCTAGACTGCCCATAAATATTAAATGAATGAAATAATTTTGCATTTTGGTTGTCTGAAAGACCCTGTCATCACTGGTTATGCATGCATTTTTATTAATGGCTGAATAAACGGCCTCAAGACAAAAAGTAATGTTTCTACACTATTTATATGTAACAACTAGAGATTAAAAAATGGCTACAGCATTAGGGGCACTATAAAGCACAGCTTTTGCTTCGGATATTGTCCTTTAAAAAACACTGAATGCTCAAATAAGCTGAATTGGCAACACTAACATGAACAGATTTTCAGCCACTCCTTACTGAATCAAAAACTATATCAGATATATCTAAAAATACAGGAGTTATATATTGGTTATATGTGTTATATAAAACATGTGGTTGGTGTACTATGTGTAAAGGCTGGTGTGGTGTCGTGGGTAATACCGCCGTAGCAGACAGGGCTTCCTTTCCCTGCCCAGACAAGCACACCACACTATACCAATACGAGTCTTGGGGCAAGACTCCTAACCCCACATGTACCTACAACTGTAATACATTGAACAGTAAGTCACTTCTAAACTTCTCCTTTTAAGGAAAGTTATGAATCAAACTCCTTTGACAGGTGTTTCAGTGAGCTACTATTTACATATAAAATTACAGAATGCTTTTGGGATCCTTAGTCCCCATAACTGTGACTAAGGGTTAACAGGTTCTAGCTCATGATGTAGAAGAAAGTTAAGTCTATTAGAAACCGGTCTCTTTAAAACTCGTGCTTCAGTTTTACTGAACTAGTAAGACCAGATAAACATGTGCCAGTGCACACAGGCACATACCAGGGCAAGACAGCAATGTTTTCTGTCGGCTGGCTGAGTGCCAAGTGATTATACGAAGTCAGCTCTGCCTTGGCTCAAGCAAATCGGGCATGAGAGGAGAGTAGCGCAATAGTAAACCAGCAAGTTAGTTAAGACATGATCAGCCTCTATGCCTCAGGAAGTGTGTGTGTGAGAGTGTGTGTGTGTGCGTGTGTGTGTGCATGCATCAAAAGCTTACCACATACTCCATTGGACACACTCTGCTTTTGTGTACCTGTTTCCCTAGAAACACCACAAAGTGCACACAAACTCCAATTAGCATGGACATAAACAATCACACACTTTCATGCACATCTAGTAGACCGTCCAACAGAACTTGTTTTGCAAATGGATGTCCAACCTGTCGCACTGTTAGCTCAGTCTATCAGTCAGAAATCAAGGTACAAAGTAACAGCTCTGTGTTGACCCCAGCTCTGCATGCCAGACTCTCTGGACGGTTTGTGAGGCTCCATCCCTCACTGTCTTTGGGTCTTGGTCCAGATAAGTCTCCTGCTCTTCAGGACTGTTAGCCACCCGCTCTCAGTTGGGTTTATCCCCAGCTGTGAGTCTCCTGCACTCGTCAGTGTTTCCAGATTGGGCAGAACCCTACAGTTTTTGTGCAACTTTTACCCTGTTGTACTCCAAATACATTTGACCATTTTTGTATGCAATATTTACAAATATGTAAATTAACATAATCAGTATTTATCACAGTTTGTTACCAAGATTATTACATGTTAATATATTATTGTTCTAATCATTAGTAATATTGCTATTATAAAACCAAGACAATCAGTATTCTGTCCATTTAAGTATTAAAGCCAATAACTGAATATTAAAAAATGGAAATATTCATCTGCTGCAGTTGTAGTTAGCACTGACCGCCCAAAGAATCATCCTAGATTGGCATGTTTATGTGAAATTCTCAAAAAAACCCAAACACGTTTCATTTTGAATTTCAATTTTAGCAGTTTCAAGCTTAAGGCAGCATGAATGGGCTGGGCTAACCTGCTGAAGGCTCAACAGATAGATTGTAAATGGCTTGACATCACAAAAATAGTGAATTCAGACGGACTGCTTAATTTTTAAAATGAACGGCTTTACTAGATTAAACTTTTTTTTTTTTTAAAAAAAGGAGGAAATTTTAGTTGCCCACAATATTTCATAGCGAGTGTGAACCATATCGCCCCCTAAACTTTCCATAGTGTACTGCAATCTGTCAGAACGGCAGTGTTTATTGTATTCATATTATAAAGCATTTCCATAATCAGCCACTATCAATTTTGTTGATTAATCACTGCAGGCTTACTGCATGTGTGTGAGAGACAGACAAGGTCGTGCTCAGACACACTACGGAATGAGAGGAATGACCAGAGAGGAGGGGGAGGGGTATTTGTGCCCTGGCTTGCCTGCCTTTCTGTCTCATACAAGTGCACAAAAAGAAACGAGGAACTCATGTTCCAGCCTGTGCGCCCGATCGCAGCGTTAACGTAAGCTGCATAGTAGAGCAGTTCCAGCAGACGGTTACCAACAGCAACACTTCTGAAAAACTTTGTGCTCCGCAGGCAAAAGTACATTCTTTCACTCTGCCTACCTCCCTGTCATACACTGGTCATAGATCTCTCCTTTACTCTTCTAGATGGTATTCAGCCTCTCTCTGAGTTTGCACACACTCTGCATCAAAGTAGCCAAGAGACAGGCATTCATTCTAACACACAAAACAAACAATGTATATATATGTATATATGTACACACAAAACAAACAATGCATATATATGTATACATATGTATATATGTATATGTATATGTGTGTATATACTTATATTATGAATAGTATAAACATATTATATGTACAAATAATACTTATACACATTTGTTAACATTTACCATTATATTTATAAATATAAATCCATATTACATATTCATATTGTAGATTGTACATTACTTTATATTATATTGCTCAGTATATTGTTCATTGTGTCTTTACATATTGTTGTTGTTTTTATACTGTTGTGCTTGAGAGA